>OX451218.1:142239939-142493880 GCA_949628195.1 Phasia obesa | reverse complement strand
CTCAAGCTGAATCCTTTAAACCCAAAATTGTTTTTAATGGCTTTTTATAAGACAAAAATTTTTTTAAAAACACAGTGCAACAAATAAAAACTTCGATTCTACTATCAAAGGGTAGAAAGCCCCTATACTCAGTTTGGCGAAATTGTCGACCAATTTTTATTTATGGGCCTCCAAAGAATTGGAAAATCAGTGGGCCCTAAAAAAAGTTGTCATCAGTTTCAACATAATGTATCCATCCCTGCTATAAAATATTTCATTATTAAATTTTGTGTTCCTTCAATATCTTACTTCTCATTCTCTTTGCTGCTCGCAACATGATTCATAATAAATAATCGTGCTATTTTTTACGTACTTTTATTTATTATTTAGTTTTACTTTATTTTTGTATTTGTATTTGTTGTTTTATTGTTAATCTGTCTACCGAAGTAAATCCAACAATTTTAGTATTTATGTATTTAATAATAAAAAGAATTATACTCTTTCTCTGTCTTTATAACCGGGTATTTGGTTTTATTGTTGCTGCAGTAAAACGCTCGCTTATGTTTTTATTTTGTTATTGTGCTAAAGCTTCGCTTAACAACTTAACAACTTATTTTTTGTTTTTTTTTTCTTCTAAAGTCGAAATTATAGTAATTTGTACTTCTTTTATGTATTGATTGTTGTACTTTGATTTTCTAGTTTTTTTTTTTCATTTATTATTTCTTGTTATTTATGGCCACAACATTTGTTAAACTTGTATTAATAAAAGGGGTGAAAAAGAGAGAGAAAAGAGACTATAAAGATGAAGGTTGTTTAAGGTCGCTACTGAAATATAAAACTAGTAAAAAACAAAAAATCAGCACGGCTCTCCACAGCTCGCAGCTGTGATGAGGGGTCAATGGAACTCAGCAACAAAGCAAAGCAGGATTACACATGATTCGTAGGCCCTAATAATCAAAGGATTTTTATAATAAACTAGTTGTGCCTGCCACTCCGTGGGCGTCCTGACAATATTTTGCTCGGTTTTGCTTTGAAAGCATTCCACCACCAATTGAGATTCTTACTTTTAAAACGCTTCAGTTCTGGTTAATGTATTTAATTTATATAAAGGTACCCATACCTCGATAAAATTCTAAAATTTATAAAAAAAATTTCGTGCCCGCCCCCTATTTTGGGCGGTGACTTAAAATATTATTTGCAATAATAATGTAATTCTTAAAAGAAATGGACGGCCTTAATAAGATAATAATTAAATTTTTGAGTTTTTAAGGGCAGGGGGGGGTATCTCTCCACTCGCAACGCCCTAAACGTCACTGTGAAATATTTTTTTCATATTTTTCATATTTCCAAAAATATTAATTTTTAAGCTTTTATGTCAAGGAAGAGGTATCTTCCCAATGTCTAACCAATCCCCACTACCTGAGATCTTATTTTGCCCACCCTGTATAAGTAGTAGATTAAAATCGTTGAATGTGTTTTCTGTAAAATCGTTAATTTCTTAAAGTTTTTTGTTTTTTTATTGCGACGTTCTTTTTTAAAAATTATTGATATAAAATATAAACAAATTTTAAAAAAGGGTTCATGACTAATTTAATAGTTTGTTTTGTTGTCTTTTCGTAACCGAATTCTAGTTTCACTTTTTTAAATAATTTTTTCCTGCAAATTCTTGCAAAGATATGGGTTAAATAAGTTGTTGTTATTTTTGGGTTTTTGTATCTTTTGTTTTTGTGAAATACATATTTTCAAAATTGGGTTGGGCTGCGTTTTCCGCAGTTGTTAGTTTGTGTGTGCGTGTGTGTGTGGCTGTCTTTTAGGTTGATTTATATTGTCATAGCTGTTTTGTCGTTATTGATGATTAAGTTAAATTTTTGCTTGGATTCCCTGCAGTTATTTCACATTAAGTGTCTAAAAATTATGGTTTCACAAAATCTCGCATATGACGTCCTGTTTCTTATTTCGTATTTTTTGTTGTTGTTGTTTATCTTATTTTAAGGTTTCTTTTGGGTCTTGCCCTCTTTTTCGTGGTTGATTTTCGGTATTATGTTGAAAACATTAAATGCGTGTAATCATGCCTTCAAGTTCAATTACGTGTTTGGCATAACAACAACAACAACAAAAAGCGACAACAACAGCTATAATAATATCAAAATGCAAATATTTCAAACTGACTAATTTATAGACACATTCATTGTGTTTTCCTTTTTTTCTATTAC
This sequence comes from Phasia obesa, assembly GCA_949628195.1. Taxonomy (NCBI): domain Eukaryota; kingdom Metazoa; phylum Arthropoda; class Insecta; order Diptera; family Tachinidae; genus Phasia; species Phasia obesa. The sequence continues at coordinate 142,491,688 of OX451218.1, read as the reverse complement.
GTTTTATTTTAAAAACAACAGCAACGACAACAACAACAACAACAGTTTCCATTGAGTCACTCAGCAGCTACACATTCTTAACACTCCAGCTTGGTAACACTCGCCACCAGAGAGTCATTATAAAATTATTTTGTTTGCATTTATTGTTTTGTTGTTCAATTTTTTGAGCCGCCACCATTTAAGGCACGCAACTTTGGACTATTGTGTCATGTAGATATGTATGTGTTTATATTGTACGAGTAGCATTTTAATTAGCATTTTTCGTAGAGTTTTGAAAAAATGCATTTTTTCCATTTTCGCTTTAATTGTGTTTAAATACCGCTTTTTTGTGTTCAATTAGACAATGGCATGTCAGTTTGTGTCTGTTGTAAAAGGTTGTTGGGCTTGGGGCTTTTATTACAAGAGCACATGCTTTCCCAAATTAATTAAAAGTTTTAATTCCGTTTTCATAATTAGAATTTAACACGTTAACTGATATCATGTAATAATTTTAATTATGTTTCTTTATTTATAGTTCAATAGGTTGACAAAAACTGTTTCATAAAAAAAAAATTCAAAACAGTTTTAATATAAAAATGTGCAGGAAAACAAAAGACTTAAACAACGAACACGATTAAGAAAGCTTTGTAAAAAGTTGTTAACTTTATTTGTTGACGACAAACAAAGAAAATTGAAAAGAACTCATTCCATTTTATAACAAATTTAGGTAAAACTGCAATAATGTATCGATATATTTTAGGGTTTGCACTTGAATTACCTAAAGTGTTTTATTTCTTAAACACTATATAGCTATGTTAAATTTGTATTTTTGTTTCTTTAGTGAAATTTTTGTTAATTTTTTTTTTTCAATTTTTATTTTTTTTTTTTTAAATTTCAATTCTATTTTTAATCAAGCACAAGGTCTTTTTTATATAAAAATCTTTAAACAATTTTTATTTACAATATTTCGCTACACCAATGGGTAGCATCATTTTTTTTTGTCTAGTTTTTATTACAATAAAATTTCAATTTATATTCTAAATTAAATTATCGAACATAGTAATGAATACCTTCTCTCGTTGTTGTGAAAAACCTAGAATGTTTGGGAATTGAACCCACATCCCCAAGATTTTTGGACTAGTATACTAACTAATAGCACCCAGTTTGGTTCACCCCCAGTTTTAGTGAGTTAGTGATTTTTTCGTTATTTCATTTCATTTTCTTTTTGAATTTTATATTTTTTTAGCTTTTAATTTTTTATGAATTCTCGACGTATTCATCGATATCTCTAAAGCATTAAACACATAAACAATAGCGGTTACACCGCTACACGACTACAAATGCCGTTAGCTACAATCGTCGACGTGTAGTCAGCTATTGAATTATGTTGAAGAAGACAGCTTCATACTTTAAAACTATGAAAATACATATTTAACTTATAAAAAAATAACTTTTTAAAACAATACTTTTATCATATCAAAACAAATAAATATATTTGCTAAAACCTTTTGATTGTAACTGAATTTATTTTTAATTTTGAGACATTTTCTTCTGTTGAATAAAATAAAATTGTCGCAAACAAAAAATAGAAAATAGCCTAAGTTAGCTACAGCCACAACGGAGGTCGTGTGTGTAGCCATGTAGCTATGATGTCAAAATAATCGTCTTCATAAAAACGTGTGTATTTAAATTTTGACAGGTTGTAGTCGGTATTCTGCTGTCGTCTATGTGTTTAATCCTTAAAAAAAGATAGAGAAAAAAATATTTTAATACATTTTAAATCCTTTTACGTTTTTTTCGGTATTTCTAAAACATTTCAGAGAATTTTAATTCCTTAGCTTAATCACGATTTTTTTTTAAATTCGCGTATATGCCGAAATTTTTATATTTAAGTGAAATTTCGATTTTAAATGATTTTTTCTTTTTTTCTGGAATTTTTGTTTACTAATGAAGTTCAGATTCTGTAAAGAATTCACAGTTTTTTTTCTGAAATTTTTAATAGTTAATGTTTTACTGTTTTCGATACAAAGGTCTTGAGTTGTAACAAACTATAAAATCTTGTTTTGAGGTGAAATCAGAGTTTTTTGGTGAAATTTAGACTTTTTTGGCGATAACCCAAGTTTTTGGTGAAATCTCGCTACTTTGATAAAATGGATGATATTGATATACATAATTTAAGTTTTTGTTATAATTTAGATTTTTTTCGTTAAAATCTAATTTTAATTAGCGAATTTTATTTGTGAAATTTCTTTATTTTTTATGAATTTGATTTTATAAAAAAAATCAATTTCGCGATGATTTCTCTTATAAAATTTCGATGTTTTTTTTGCAAATTTTTTTTTGGAAAATCTATTTTAACTTGTAATAAGATCTAAAATATGTATATGCATGTATATAATTAATGTGTTGGCAAATGAATATTGTAAACATTTAAAGGTAAGATAAATATTAACTAAAAGTAAAGAAATATAAGTCAAAATAAAAAAACTTATTCGAATTAAAATTATTCTAAAAATAAATTTTTATTCCATGAAGCTGTGTATTCTAATAAATAAGCTAGTATTTGTTTAGAAGTATTATTATGCGAAAATAGTTTTTAATAAAATAAACTTATACTACTCAAAATTATTCGAATTCAAATTATTGTTTTAATAAATAATTTTGCATTCGTTTAAAAGCAAAAACAGTATTATTATGAAAAAATAGTTTTTATCAAAATTATTCAAATCAAAATTATTCAAATCAAAATTATTCGAATAAAAATTTGTGTTCGATTATGCTGTATCTTCTAATAAATAATATAGCATTCGTTTAAAGTAAAAAATAACAGTATTATTATGAAAAAATAGTTTTTAATAAAAAAAAACTTATACTAATCAAAATTATTCGAATAAAAATTTTTATTCTTTAATTCTATATATTCTAACAAATAATTTATCATTCTTTTAAAAACAATTAACAGCAATATTATGAAAAAAAAATAGTTTTAATAACAACCTTATACTACTCAAAATTATTCGAATAAAATTTGTATTCGTTTAGGCTGTATGATCTAAAAAATAATTAGACATTAGTTTAAAAGCAAAAAAAAGCATTATTATGAAAAAAAAGTTTTTAATAAAAAACTTATACTAATCAAAATTATTCGAATAAATTTTTTTATTCGTTAATTAGCATTCTTTTAAAAGCAAGAAACAGCATTATTATGAAAAAATAGCTTAAAAAAAACTTACACTAATCAAAATTATTGAAATCAAAATTATTCGAATCAAAACTATTCGAATATTTGAATATTCGAATTTGTATTCGATTAGGCTGTATATTCTAATAAATAGAATAGCATTCATTTAAAGGCAAAAAACAGAATTATGAAAAAATAGTTTTTAATTAAAAACTTATACTAATCAAAATTATTCGAATCAGTAAGAACATTTCTATTCAGTCCATAGCGTGGAACAAACACTAATAATTTGGGATATCGAGAGGCATTTGGTGGATAAAATGACCATGCAAAATAATTATGTAGTTTCGTTTTGATATATGAAAGAAAAAACCAACTCCATTAAACACAAAAGAAATTTTTACGATTTATTACCCAGCAAACACTCTTTTAAAAAAAATCAAACATCATTGAATGCCTGATAATAAATATAAATATATTTTTAAGTAGCTTTTTGTTAATAATATTTGCATGTTTTTTGTCCTCTCACTTTTTTAAAAGTTTTCGTGTTTTTAATTAAATTTGTTTATTTTTTATTTCAAATTTAATTTAATTTTGCAATAATTTGTTTTAACCATAATTTTGCCTTATAAATTGCTTCGGCCTAAATTTGTGTTCTTTTGTTGTCTTTTTTAATTGTTTCTTTTTTATTCACGAAAAGCAACTAAACATTCCTCGAAGGGGCCTAAGTTCAAATTAATCATTTTTTACGTTTTTATGTACAAATTACACTAAATTTAATGGCACCATAAATACTTTAACAATCCTATAAGTGGTGATATTATAGGTTTTTTTTAATTATTTTGCAGTTTTTAAACATTTTTAGTTTGTCAAAATTGTGGAATCAATATGTTGACCCACCAAAAATGTTCAAAAAATGAACCAAAAACATTTAAAAACTTTTATTTTAGAAAGACAAGCTCCTTGTTAGATTAAGTGTTATAATTTGAAGTTTCGTGGGATAGCGAATGTGTTGAAGAAGGCATTGTACGAGCGCATCCTGATAATTATATGACTTTTTGGATGAAAGATATATATTTATTTCATTTATTAAAGGTTATAATACAATTACAAATTAAATTATCGAACATAGTAACAATGACCTTAATCCGTTGTAGTGAAACACCCAGAGTCTTTGTTGGGAATCGAACCCACAACCGCTAGACTGATAGCCTATTGGAGCGCCCAAAAGAGATATATGTATATATATTTTTTTTTGTATGAAAGCGTTTTATTTATCACCACAGTCTCTCCTTTAAGTTCGATACATTTATATCAGCCCTTTTCCCTCTACATAATAAAATTTCTCAAGGCTATCAAAATAGAGTCTGCATTTGACCTTTTTTTACTATTTTTATGGTTACATATTATGGCAACTTAATATGGTTAAATTATATGGTTGTAGTTAAACCATATTATTGTTGAACATTATAATATTATGGTTAAATTAAATATTATATTATGGTTAAAAACTATGAAATGTCATTTAAAAATTTTTTTATTTTTTTCTTTAATTTATTTTGAAGCATACATTTTATTAAACATAGATATGTATGTACGAGTACATATGTACAAACATAAATATAATTTTAAAATAAAACACAAACTTTTTAAGAACTTGAACGGGGCTTCTTTTTCCTATACCAAGAACAAAGCAATTTATTCAACGTACGTAGGACAAGCCACAGTCAAGAGGTACAAAACCCTCAATATTTTTCCGTTTTTAAGCAATTGGACTTGCATACACTTACGAATAGCAGAATTTTGTTTTTTATATTCAAAACCAACTTTTTCAAGTGCAATTACTTTAGTATGGGTATCACCACCAAAAGGATTAGCCTTGCGTCTTGTATCCAAATGAGTATCATTGTAGTCTTTGTCAGTCTAACGTTGATCATGATGACATTTCTAATAAAAAAAATATTTATTATTATCATAATGATTTCAATTTTGCTAATTTTTGTATCAATGAAATGTTCATGTTGTTTTCGCTGATACATAAATTTTTCAAATTTAATACTTACTTTATATTGTAAAGATTAATTAAATATGTACATATGTATCTATACAATTTTCCAAAAATAAATTTTTACATTTTTTTTTATTTTTTATTTTTTTTTAAGAAAATATTTTGTTTTCTGTTGGCAAACCCAATGATTAAAAACAACCAATTGTTGGTTACATTTAAATATATTATTTTTGAATATTTATAAAACTTTGGTTGTGGTTTGAAGTTTATCAAAATTTGTAGAATAAAAATCAACCATATTGATTTTTTTTATGTAGTAACCATTTAATAATAAAATCATAACCAAAATTTGTTTATCGTGACCAAGGTAATGTTACAAAAAACTAAAATTTGTTCATCGCAACCATACATTGTTCCAGAGAACATAGTGTGATTCCTGTGACCATACCATAACCATGTTTTTTCTTTGCGTGCAACAATTTCTTCAAATTAGAAAATAGAATATAGTCGTGCGATGCTAAACCTGGAGAGTATGCTGGATGGGGGTTGTTCTTAGTTTTTATTAAAAAAGTCATGGAATTATCAAATTGCCCTCCCAGTCCGCGTTATCACTAGGCTTAAAAGACTATCTGAGTTCTGTATACAAATTTGGTATCTGTCTGCCAAACCTATTTTAAACTTTGCTGTCCAGTGCCCATTCTCTGCTAAGTCACACCCATTCATATGTATGTTGCTTAAACTTTATACAAGGTGATCTTTCATCTTCAAAAAAAAAAAAGATTTGGAGTTTCCAGAGATGACCAGTACCTCGTTTCTGTGACTAAAGTGAGAAATTTCTCACTTGGAAATCTATGAGTATCGAAATAAATGAGATTAGCGAAAAAGATGACTATAATATTCCTATTCCTTAGTGATAGAAAAAAAAAACAATTTTCCAATTCTCCTGATTTTGGAGTTATTTTCTAGATTATCTTAAATTATATATCTTATATTATATATTATCTTATGTATTTATAATGGATTTTGTTGAAAAAACTAACGTGTCTGCAGCTAAAAGCACGGCCATTCCGCTGAAAATTCCTACATGAACCAGGTGAGTGAGTTTTTAAAGGGCAACAAGTATCCAGCGTTAGCATACAAATGTCTAAGCTCCTCTTTTCCATACATACATTTGGCATATTTAAAATATTAAATTTTGTAATGAGTTTACTTGTCTCTGCTTATCTTATGCATTCCTACAAGATCGTCATCATGCATTCCTACCAGATTTCATTGCATTTAAGTATTTTATAATTTTTTTAGAATTAAAAGTTTTTAAAAGTTGAAGATTTCAAAATTAATTCGAAAGAAAAAAACAAAAGACTTAAGATGCAAACTTTTTTTGTAATAAAAATTTTAAGGAATTTAATATCACGATTACTTATATTTTTTAATGCAATTTTGTACATTTTAAACGGTTGTAGTCCAAACATATTATTATCATAATAATATTGTTATGTTGCTATGAACCATATTAGTGTCTAACTCTGAAAATAACATATCAAAATACAAGATTTTATTATAACATGTCTCTTACCCTAAAATGCTCACTAAGATCACTTTTTACCCTGAAACTTAAATTTACTAAGAACAGTATTTTAAAAACAACAAAACAAAAAAATCCAAGAAATACAACAACAACCAACAAGATTTAAATTCAAGAAATGTATAGGTTAGTAAAATACTGCCGTTTGTATGGTAGAGAGTGCTATTTAAGGTGCCTAGACACGTTTAGATTGTATTAGTATGTTCACAAAAGTTGTTCAGTTTTACCGTGGCTACACCCCATATATTGTTAGGGAAAATTTTAAATTTTCTGTAAGTTATGCTGAAAAAAAAATATTCTTTTAATTTTCTTATTTAAAAAAAGTGAACAAATAAATTATTTTTTGACATCAAATGTATATAGAATTTATTAAACGAGTCCTTGCCTACATTATTGCCGAAGTTAAGCGCTGTCGCCTAGTTTGAAACAGATATTAGACAAACACTGATGACACCTTTTTGAGGGGCCCACTGATTTACCGAATTTTTCGAGGACCATAAATAAAAATTGGTCACACATTTTCGGCAAACTGAGTATAGAGTTTTACTACCCTTTGATAGTAAAATTGAATCTTGTATTCTTTTAACTGTTGCACTGTGTAATCAGACAGGCTATTTTTAAGCATTTGATATGAGAAATGACGCTCAATTAATAAATTATTATTTTTTGAAAAAAAAAAACGTAAAATTCGATCCTAATAATGTCTCCGGAATTTAGAAGATTTTGGCATCTTTCCTTTGGAGTTTTATAATAGATTTGCTTGGACAGCTATCCAAAGCGCTCTGTTGTTAGTTGGTTGCATTTGAGACACTCTTTTTTTATATCTTTCCACAAATTCTTAATTGGTCTCGGCTCTGAGCAAGCCCATCCATCACATTGACTTTATTGTCCCGAAACCACTTTGTCGCAAGCTTACTTGTGTGCTTCGGGTCATTATCTTGCTGAAAGACCCACACCAATTGCATTTCTTCAGAAGCATAAGGGAGCATTACTTCCCCGAGTTGAATTCTGCTTTTAGGGGTCTTCTTACGTAGGAACGTGATCTCTTGCTTCCAAATAATACATATCTGGACATATCTACCATTTATTTTTCCGTTGGAATGAAACTACATTTTGTCGTTGGTGCTATTTTTTTTTTTTTTTTTGACCGGCCCTGTATGTACACAGATGCTTTAAGTAAAAATATTTATTACAGTTTTATTAAAAATCAGATTTTGCAGCATTTCTTTCAAATTCTTCTATAAATGTATAAAAATTGAAACTCATACACACTAAATTACATACATACGTTTATTATTTCTTAACTTTTTTTTTAGAACATCATTGAACGTTTTTTTGTTTCATGAGGAATTTTGGTAAACAATTAAAATTGAATTTCCTGTTGATTTAAAAAATATTTAATTATTGACGTAAAAAATATATTTAATATTGAATTCTCGTACAAACAAAACAATTTTATAATAATTATTCTTATGCTACCTACATACATACATCCATACATATAAGGCAATCAGACACTAATTGAGAAAAAAAAATTAAATCTTAAAATAATAATTACACACTCAGTCCTTATGTAGAGACTTGGGGATGTAAAAAAAATAATTTTTATAAAATAAATAATGAAATAATTACTAATAAAACAGGTAGCAGCGAAAATATTTCTAAAAATCTACAAACTGGTTGTAAAATATTTCTATATAAATTAGGTTTTTCTACAACAAAACCAATAATGAAATATTAAAATTGTAAAGGGTTTAGAAAAACTCAATTAAATTTAAAACCAAATTTTGTTAAATTATGAAATATTTTATATACATAGGTAAATTTACTTTAGTCTATTTTAAATTTATCCAGGTAGTTTTTCAACAGTTTTTCTTTGAAATTCCACCTTCAAAAAATCCTTTTGTTTAGATTGATTGTACTTGCTACCGCAATTAAACAAAACTCTTTTACCATAGAATATATTATTATTATTGTTATTATGCCACAAACGTTTGAAATATTTATTGTTCTCATTACTTTTATTACGTGTGCACACACTTGGTATTGAAAAGGTTCCCTAAAAAGCGTTTACTTTTGTTTTGAAAATTTCATTGGAACGACTTAGTTTGTTGTACCTTTCAAGAATACTTAATCAAATAAATAAATCCTTTTATTATAAAGACTGCTTTATTATACACCATAATTCTTGAGTAATTTTTGGAATGAGTTTGAAGCAGACAGACGCTTAGAATTCGTAAGACGGAAGGGGGTAGGTGTGTGATGAAATTTGAGTTGGTTATTAGAAACTAATTGTATGTGCTCCACTATAGTTAAATGTATATGTATGATCCACTACGGATATAATATGATTACAAAACTACATATATTATGTTCTCTGTAACAATATTAAACACTACTACAGCCACGATAAACAAGTTATTGGTTGGTTTGTTGAACTCTATAATTTTGTCTTAACTTTAAAACACAACCCAAGTTTTATAAATATACCAAAATAATATTGTATTTATAATCATAATATAATATTAATAAACAAAATATGTTAAATTTATTCCTATGTAACCAGAGTATGACTAGAAGCAAACAAAAATAAAGTTTGATTTCATATATATTTTTGAAGTTTTCTGTTTAGTTTTTTTTTTAAAATCAGTTGAATCCAATTTTAGAGATTTATGTTTAAACATAAAACTATAAAACAATAATTTAATAATTAAGCCATTTCTTAAAAATAAAGTAATAAATTATTGTGTATGTTTATAGAAACGGGCCTATTGCGTATGACTTTAAATAGTTTTTTTTATCTTATTATAACCTAAAATTTTATTATAATACGGCCATATAATATAATAATACTATGGTTGTATATATATATGTATATGCATATTTCAATATAATTATGGTTATATTTTACAATGTTATTATCAATTTAGACAATGATATGTTTCTTATATAACTATTTTATTATTTTAATAATAATAATATGATTTGACTACAACGACAGAATTCAATCATAATATGTTGCTGTTAGATTATGGTTACCTTTACCAAATTTTTTCTTATAACATACATACTACAAAAAGCACAATAAACATATTACCACAAAAAGCTCAATAAACACTTGGAAGAAAAGTATGACCAAATTTTAACTCGAAAACGCACGCTATTCTCAAGTCAAAAATGTTCCTATTTATATACGTATTAACACGATAACAATTCTTTACTTTTAATGGGATGTGCCGCTCCCAGTATTCTTATCCAGTCTGTATTTTGCTAAACTATGCACATTAGTATGAGGGTTACTTGTGCAAAGTTGCAACACTATACCTAATGTAGTTCTCTACGTACGCGATAATAATTTTTCACTTTGTATAGGAGGTACCACGCCCTCCATTCAAATTCAGTCTGTGTTTCTCTACACAATTAATCTTAATATGGGGGTTACTGATGCAAAATTCCAAGGCGCTACCTATTGCAGTTCTTTAGATACAGGATAATAATTTTTTACTTTGTATGGGGGGTACCACGCTCACTGTCCCAATTCAACCTATGTTTTTCTAGAGTATCCGCGTGGGTATTGGGTTTCCTTGTACTCATTTTGAAGACCATACATATTATAGTTCTGTATATACACTAAACGTGACCATAAAACGTCTTGTTAGACTAACTTCATAATGTTCAATAATGAATTGGTCTCTTTTTTCTTGCACTTGATTTCATGTTTATACAAATATTGTTGTGCTCTTAAATAAAAACATACAATAGCATTTGCTCTTCTTCCAACCAATACAATATTTGTTGTTGTTTGAAATTAAATTTCAGTAGTGAATATTTTGTTTCAGTAGTGTCTCTTGATATGAAATACTGTTATAGCAGACAACATGTATGCAAATGTATGATGTTAAAAGCAAGGGTTTGTACTTTGTACTTTAGTTATTTTATATTAATTTGCGCGTTGAGTGGTTGAAAATAGAAAACTGTAGTATATTGAATTTTTTTTAACTTTTATTGATGAATAAAAAAATCTAATTTAATTTTTTCTCTCAAAAATCAGAGATTTTACTCTAGGTAGGTACCACGCCTACTGTCCCAAAGGCTACTCCTGCAAAGTTTCAAGACGCTATGTATTGCAGTTCGCCAGGAACACGATAATAATTTTTACTTTGTATGGGGGGACCAATACACATAAAGAGACCGTTTGTGCATAAAAACCTTGGTATTGACGTCACCTTTCATATAAACTTTACAAAATCGGTTCACGCATTTCAGAGAACAGCAATTTCTAACACAATGCAACTTTTATATATATATATATAGAAGATTATAATACAAAGTATCTTCATATAAACAGGCTTATCTCGTGTGTTATTACATAAGTTTTGAGCATGTTATGAATATTTTATTTAATCATGTAATGTTTATATTTGATCATGAATAATCAAATTTTTATTATATTATGGTTATATTCAAATTATTTTGCATGGTAATATTATGGCATAATATGTTTATACTTAAACATAATAATAGTTATATTTTACAACTAGCTGTGCCTGCCTCTTCGCGAGCGTCCTTGCAATATTTTGTTCAATTTCTTCTAATGTCTAATTGAGAATATGAAATTACTCATTACTTGTAATTTTAATTGTAATTGAATCCCCCATGTCTGGTATGTGATGCATACTTTTTAGAAATGTCGTCGAAATGTAAGCCAATATATCCTACGTTAGGGCGGCCACTTAGCCTCATAATCTTCCATAAATATTTAAAGTAGACTTAAAATAAAATTTAAAAATAAATGGATTTAATGTATAATTTGATGTAAAATAAATTTTTAATTCAGTAATTTCTTTAATTAAAAACAGTTGAGCTCATACTTCGCTGTTGCCGTTAGCCACTCTACTTTTTCAAATAACTAAATAAGAAAAGGTTGGTCACATTGTTAACGTGCCGACACATACTTTATTTATGTTTTTATTTATCCATTTATATCGCATGTGATTTAGACAAAAGGTTTAGCTTGAAGATTCTTTAAAAATAATCATTCTTTTGTATTCGAAACTCAACCGCAAGTACGTGTACTTATTTCTATAAGTATTTTTAAAAGAATAAATTTAATCTTATAAATAAACAGGTCATATACATGCATTGTTTTTATGTCTTTTATTAAATATTAAATGAATAGTGATGAAACAAATCGCTTTTGTATTTTGTATTTTTTTTTTCTTTTTTTTTTGCGGGTTGAAATACTCGTCAGTCACACTTCCCGCATGTTGGTGAAGAAAAAACAAAAAAACAATTATTGTTATTTATGTCACTTATATTTATTAAAACCTAACAGAGCTTTAGAGACAGTAATAGATATTTCCGGTTAAAAAAAAAGCTTCAATTGTCACTTAAAGTTTAAATAGTTTTTAAAAAAGTTTAGATTTTTTACAATATTTAAATACAAATTTAGATTTAAAACAAAGTACGTAGCAGAAACATGTAAAGTTTCAAAAGAAGGCCAGCAAATCAGAAAAAAATATTTTCACCAATTAAAGGTTTTAATTGGTTTCAGTTTAAAGTTTTATTAAATAATTAATTGATTCAATTATTTGTTTAATTAGAAAATTTGTGTGTTCTGTTCTGTTAAACAAATATATATTTCAATCAATTAAAAAAATTATTGAAGTTTAATTTAAAACTAATTAATTTTTTCAGTGAACTTTATAGGAATCAGTAATGGTGAATTTATTTTAGTAGTTGGCAACATCAGATGATTGCAGTGGTAGGGTATTTGGTGAGATGTAGCACGATTTTTCCTGCTGCTGGATTCAGGTCATAATCGCTGTATTAAAAGAGAGATCTCAGCTGTCCACATTTTCCAATTGGTTCAAAAAATGGTCCCGTTTGCGCACACTGATGACATTTTTCGCATTAATTTAAAAGAGTAAGAACCAAATACGCCTCCAGACCACTAGGCACAAAAAATAGTTACTCTTTAACCAACTACATATTTCCATTGGTTAAATCAGACTTTGATTTTGCGATCCCCAACTGCTGCAATTTCGCTTGCTTACAGATTTATTGCGGTGAATTGTGATCGTTGATTGAAATGTGTCCCATCAGGAAATTTTCTTCGAAACCCCTACTTTTGTTCACGCATCCAATCGACACATGACGCAGTAATAATTTGTATACTGTATGCGCGTATATGCAAACACTTTGTCAATATCTGCTGCGTAATGAAATTGGAAAACCCCAGTTGCTCGAATCGGTGTCCTATCGATGTGCTTGATGCGTCGGCCATACTTTCACGAATTCTGAGAAAAGATTCATCCGAACGACATACGAATCCAATTTGATTTAATTTCAAATTCTGCGTATTTCAAAAAAGTCATGCCTGCCAAACAGTATCTCTTTTACAATCAATTGCTTTATGTTTAATTTATCTTGGATTTTGGAATCCTTAAATGCGGATATTTCAGACGTATACATTACAAAGTTGCATGAACAAGCTCATGGGTGTGCTCATAAGCTCTTGAGCAAGTGGTCATACTCGAACACTTGCCTATTCATACCATACTAGCTTACTGAACACATGCCTATTCATACCATACTATTAGTGAAAAAAGCTCTGTTCGTGTCATTAACGGAAGGAGCTGATCTTCCGATACTAGTGAGCGCCTTGTTTACTCGTCTCATGCTCGAAAAACTCAGTGTGTTTTATTTAGTAGTTGTGTAGAACTTTTGTTTTTTGTATTATTTAAGAAATCAAATCTTAAAAATGAACATAAAAAATTAAAAAATTCTGTGTTTTTTAGGGTTCCGTACACAAAGTGTAAAAACGAAACCCTATTGTTTTCGCTACAATGTCTGTCCGTCTGTCCGTCTGTCCGTCTGTCAGCGCCTTTTATCTCTGCAACCGTAAGAGGTAGACTCTTGAAATTTTCACAGATGATGTATAGTTGTTGCCGCTATAGCAACAAATACTAAAACTTATAGGGTGTTCCAATGGAGAGGTGTTATTTACGAAAATGTGTTTATTTCTTGAACTGTAGGAGGGATACAGTTGAAATTTACAAACAGTTATTAAAACTTAGTTCACTATATAAACAAGTATAAAAAAATAAAACTAAAAATTAAAGGGTGTTCCGATAGTGGTGTGAAATGCATTTATAAGGCATAAGTTTTGAACCATAATAGGTAGACTCTTGAAATTTTCACAGAAGGTGTATAGCAATGGCCGCTAAAACAACAAAAATTAAAACTTATAGGGTGTTCCGATAGAGAGGTGTTATTCACGAATATGTGTTTATTTCTAGAACTGTAGGAGGCATACACTAAAAATGTACAAACTGTAATAAAACGTAGTTCGCCTTATATACAAGTCTAAAAAATAAACCTAAAATTAAAGGGTGTTCCGATAGTGGTGTTATTTTGATTTATAAGGCCTAAGTTTTGAATCATAATAGGTAGAATCTTGAAATTTTTACAGAAGGTGTATAATTTTGGCCGCTATAGCAACAAATATTAAAATTTATAGGGTGTTCCGATAGAGAGGTGTTATTCAAAAATATGTGTTTATTTCTTGACCTGTAGGAGGCATACACTAAAAATATGTAAGCAGTATTTAAAACTTAGTTCGCTATATAAACAAGTATAAAAAAATAAACCTAAAAATTAAAGGGTGTTCCGATAGTAGTGTGATTTGCATTTATAAGTCCTAAGTTTTGAACCGTAATAGATAGGCGCTTGAAATTTTCACAGAAAGTATATAACTGTGACCGCTATACTAGCAAATACTAAAACTTATAGGGTGTTCCGATAGAGAGGTGTTATTCACGAATATGTGCTTATTTCTTGAACTGTAGGAGGAATTCACTAAAAATATGCAAGCACTAAATTAAAATTAGTTCGCTATATTAACAAGTCTGAAAAAATAAACCTAAAAATTAAAGGGTGTTCCGCTAGTGGAGTGATTTGCATGTATAAGGCCTAAGTTTTGAACCATAATAGGTAGACTCTTGAAAATTTTACCAAAGGTGTATAACTATGGCCGCTATAGCAAAAAAAAAAACTTATAGGGTGTTCCGATAGAGAGGTGTTATTTACGAATATGTGTTTATTTCTTACAAACAGTAATTAAAACTTAGTTCCCTTTATAAACAAGTCTAAAAAAATAAACCTTTAAATTAAAGGGTGTTCCGATAGTGGTGTGCATTGTATGTGTAAGGCCTAAGTTTTGAACCATAATAGGTAGACATTTGAAAATTTTACCAAAAGTGTATAACTGCGGCCACAATAGCAAAAAATACTAAAACGTAGGGTGTTCCAAAAGAGACGTGCTATTTACGTTTATGTCTTTTGTTTTGAGCTGTAAGAGGAAACCACTTACAATTTGCAGACTGTAATTAAAACTATGTTTGTTTTATAAACAAGTATACAAAATTGCACTTAAATATTAAAGGGTGTTCCAATAGTGACGTGATTTGCATGTGTATATCCTAAGTTTTGAATGAATAGGTGGAATCTTGAAATTTTTACAGGAGGTGTTTAACTATGTCCACTATAACAAATAATAAAAATTAAAGGGTTTTCCGCAAGTGACGTGATTTGCATGTATAAAGCCTCATTTCTTGAACCGTAAGAGGTAGACTCTTGAAATTTTGTACAGAAGATGTGTTACCATGGCCGATATGACAATTACTAAAAATTAAAGGGTGTTCCGATAGTGACATGTTTTTCACTTATAGTGTCTTATTTTTAATCGCAATAAGTAGACTCTTAATATATTTATAGAAAGGAAGTTGCCATTGCCACTATAATGAATAATAAAATTAAAGGGTGTTCCGACAGTGACATGATTTTATAAACCGTAATAGATACCCTCTTGAAATGTTTACAGTAGATGTGTTACTTCGGCCGCTATAACAAATACTTAAAATTGAAGTGTGTCCATTAGTAACGTGTTTTTCACGAATATTACCTTATTTTTTCAACCGCAATAGGTAGGCTCCTGATATTTTAATAGAAAATGTATTACCATGGCCGCTATGAAATGAATTACATATTAAAATTTAAAGGGTGTTCTAATTATGATGCAATTTTCGCAAATATTACTTTACTTTTAAAATTTAAGGGTGTCCAATAAGACATAAAGAAATAAACAACTGGAATTTTTAAATTATACTGAACATAGTACGGAACCCTACGTGTGTGAGTCTAACTCGCACTTGACTAATTTATTTGTTTGTAATCGTGAACTGTGTTTATGTTTCATTCAAAGCATAAAACCGCTTGAACTCGCGCAAGTTCTTTGTGTTTATGTTCAACATTTACTTATAGTTTTTCAAACTTTCTTAGGGAAACTCTGCAATCTCATCGTATTTAGTTCGCTGGTCTTCGCTGTTTATTATTGTTGTATTATTGT
The DNA here is from genome assembly GCA_949628195.1 of Phasia obesa. Classification (NCBI taxonomy): domain Eukaryota; kingdom Metazoa; phylum Arthropoda; class Insecta; order Diptera; family Tachinidae; genus Phasia; species Phasia obesa. The sequence continues at coordinate 142,475,526 of OX451218.1, read as the reverse complement.
ATTATTATTGTTACTCGTGTGCAATGAGCAGATATAAATTCAATGAAATATTATAATGAGCGTCTTATGAGCTTTGTCTTTCGTGCTCATGTAAAGCTTTAGTATACATATCTGTTGAGATTAAGAAGTTACTAAGCTCTGAACAAAATTTTATTCCAAAATAACTGAACTTCTAGATTATCTTTTAAATGTGCGCAAATAGCGCAAAATTTTTCTCGATCGCCAGTTTTTATAGTATAGACCTTTTATTAATATTTTACTACGCCGAGTATAGCGGTGAAGGAGTTTGCTGTGATATAAGTATATCGGAATAATTAAAAAATATAATAAATATCATATCGGCTGGGATACGAATCCAGACGACTCAAGCCATCATGTATGCTAAGTAGACGACGTACGGAACTACCTAAGCTGCAGCACCCTCAATGGGAATTATGGCTCCGCAAACAAAATTCTCTATTCACGACCTTTTGTTTAAAGACTTTTTGCTTGACCCTCGTAGTTGTCAAGAAAGTTTAGTCTTTTTTTTTATTGTTTACAAATTTAACAGTTTAATGTTGTTTGTAAAGAAAAAGCGTTTATTTGTTTTTTTAATTATGCTTTTGCTTTTGTGTGATTTTTTGTTTGTTATTTTTCTGTTACAGTTTGCTTTTTTTTTTTAATAATTTCTTTCTGGTGAAATTTCATTTGTTTTTATTGCAAACAAGTTGCACAGCATTTAATATTTTTATAATTCATTTACCTGTTTGTTAGTTTTCCTTGTTAATGCTGTTGCTTTATTTCCTTTTCCCGCTAATTGGCTGAAATTTTTCATTTAATTTCATTTAACATGAGCAACTCGCCACTGTTACCATTTCTTATTGTTTATTTTTTGCCATAAATTCCATTTGTATCTGTATTTTGTAATTTAAAAAATAAATCCTACTTAATATTATTTGGAGCGTATGTAATGCCAATTGATTTGCTTCATTTTTCGCCAAGTCTTACATAATTTATGTTACGAGTCATAGCCTGCATGCGAATCTTAGAGCATATTTTTTTTAATTGTTATATTTTTTTCTAATTTTCCTGGAGGTCTTAGGGTCAACTACTGTAGAATGTGTAGATTTACTATTTTACATTTTAAACTTTTCTATTAAACTGTTTATAGGTATAACTATTGCCTTCTACTTTTATTTGTTGTTTAAACTGTTAGAAATGTTACTTGATTTAAATGGGAAACCGTAAAAATGTTTTACTAATGCTTTTGTACGAGTACAAAAGTATTCGTAGTGTTCGTTTTTCAAATCTCAGTTTAAATGGTTTTTATTTTGCTTAGTGTTCAATTGATTATTAAACTAAATTGTGTTAAAAAAAAAACTTGTATTTAGAACACATGCTACTTAAGAAATAAATACTAAAATTAATTACTAAAATTTAAAAAATAAATCTTTTCACTTTTGCATATAAAAGTTTAAACTATGGGCTAGATTTTCTACATTTAAAACTAAGTTGTCAAACACGTTTTTGAAAAAATATAGCATGCGATAAAAAAGTTTGCCCATACATTTAATACATATTACGCACTGATTTTTGAACTTTTTTAAGAAATATGGTTACTGTTTCAAAGCCTTTCAATTCAGGAAATCAAACCTGGTGGAATAGGTAGACAATTGATCAGACTAACAAACTATGTTCACATTTTTTTTTTCAAAATTATTTTTGAACATTTTTAGAATATTTTGAAAATGTGATTTAGCGAAAATTTCTAGTATAGTATATGAGTTATCTAAGCAAAATAGTCACTGCATCCAAACCTTTCCATCTCTGCAAAAATTCCTATTCCGCCAGAAATACGTACTAAATGTATGGGACCACTTTTTTATCGCATGCTATATTTTTTAAAAACGTATTAAATTACACGTATTTAAACTTCTCACACATTTTTTACATTTAGTTGAACTGAATTTCATTCATGCTATGTGAGCTCTGAATGAGTTTTGACTCTTTTAATCATGCTCTTTTATAGCGGCCTTTTTTTAGTTTAGCTCAAACGCTTCATTTTCAACCGGTAGCGGTCTCCTGTGATAGCTTCGGCCGACTGTTTATGTTCATAAAAAATGACCTGTTGCTGATCCCACACGATGCAATGTTGCGATCAATGCTGATACATAGACCTTGATCTTTTATGGTTGGGATTATTTTATTTATCTACTTTTCATTCAGTGATCAAAAGCAGGCTTCAGAAATTAAATTTTTATTGCTGCTATTGCCATTGCTAGTAAAAATTTCAAAACGATAGCCAACAGCCTGGATCACATTTGTGCGAAAAATCATTTCTTTGTTTCTTTCATAGCAGCAATTTTTATTTCTTGATCTTTGCGTTGTTAACATCTAACAGCAAGTATCAGTAGCACCATAAAAAGCTTTGCAAAAAACAAATTAAATTCAGCTTTTCCTTTTAGATAAAAAGCACTATCTCGATATAAGCTAAAGGACAAAAAACACTTGTCAATAAAAAGCAACGAAAGGAAAATGCTATCTTGCAGAAAAAATCATCAATAGATCTATTAAAAAAGCTAACAAGGGCTAGTAGTCTCACAAACAAGTGCTATTAGCAGCACAAACCACAGCTAATAGCCGCACAAACAACGGCCACAAGCTCAAAAGATTTCCAACAGGCAAACCCTAAGAGAAATGTAAACATAAAAATATGTCAAACATTTCGCTAACCTGGTTCTACTTTTGAAAAATGTTCGCCATTTCCAGCTAAGATTAAGTTAGATATTTTGTTTGGATTTTTATTCTTTTTTTATTTTAAAATATAGTATTTCGGTGCTTTTGCTAAAATATTAGTAGCCCTTTAAACACTGTTTTAAGTGTCAGGATCTACATATATGATACACTTTCTATTGTTGGTGAAATACTCGTTATAGAGAAACACCCACAGGCTTGTGTAAGAATCTCATCACACCCAGAATGATAGACTAGCAGTGAGTGTCCTGGTAGGCTAGTAAATAGTGTTGTGATTATTTGATTTCTTTTTAATGAACTTTACGAACTATAGTTACAAGCAAGTCACTCAATTCCTGTTTCCAGCTCTCAAAATTATCTTATATTCGTCTATTATTTCTTTGCTTTGTATTTGCTATAGCCTTTTTTTTGCCAGAATATAAGGTCTCCCGAAATGATCTTATGTACATATATTCGCCGTGTTATTGCTTTGTATTTACCGTAGTCTATTTTACATGTTAACCGAATATAAGGTCCCCTACAGTTATCTAATCCTTGTGTCATACTTCGTGTTGTCTTTATCGTAGTTTGATATCGTGATATCACTATGTAACTGCGCCGTGGATTTCGGAGTTTTCAGATTAAAAGTACATTTTATAATGCCTCTGGTTCTCTGGAGAACCAGATTTGCAGGATTTTCCCCAAAAGTTGGTCTGCTTATATAAATTAAACTTACTTCGGTACTGGTAAATTTTTTTGAACTACATATTTTAATAACCTATAGCAAATGCAAGTAACTGAGTCTCAAGTTGTAAAGGTTCTCCCTCCAGCCCTATCCAAACATACCCAATTTTGAAACAAAATTTATGTTTTATTGTAAAATTCCTCGAGTTGCAAAGCACCGATTAAAAAAAAGTAAACATATTTTTAAGCCCTTATCTCAGGGTAGCGAATTTTATAAATAAAACATAATTTTTAGGGAACATATCTTTCCCGTTTTAGGAATTAAGGTTATAAAATATAATTTATTATAATTTTCAAAAATTTTTTCCGTACAAAACTTGCGTCAATTTAAATTCTTTACGTTTTTTTTGAAAAAATATCACTTTTTCGTTAATTTTCCAGTTGCAGTGTTTTCCAGTGTTAAGGGTAAATAACATTTGTAAAAGGCACCGCGAAAAAAATTTGTTATGAAACATTAATCTGGAAGTCACACACTATTCTCTGATACCAATTACTTGTATAAAAAATATATATATATATATCCACAAACCTTGTCTATTAATGATTTTTTTTTCAGTTTTCTATTTTATGCATTTTCCATCCCTGGATATGGCAAATAAATCATATCCCTAATATAAGTGAATTATGAATTTTTTAATAAAGAATTTGTTTGTTTTCTGGGTTATAAACAAAATACGAAAAAACGTTTGACTAAGGTTCCTCCTTTTTTCTTTTTTTTTTTTTTTTGGTGGATTCCGAAGCAGACCACTAACTTCATGGTTCCCTTTTTGAACACCTTCGTTCCCCAATGATTTCTGGTATCCGACTGGAAATTTTACGAATACCTTACTTTCATTGAATCTCGTACTGTAACTAGCCTTTTACTCTCGACTGTAATGATTTCAGACTTGCGATTGATACATGTCGACATGAGTCTATCGAAATCTAACATTTGCAAGTATCGTCTTACCTCGATTGTTAACATTTTTTTTTTTGTTTTTGTTTTTTGTATCTTCAATATATTCGTACTAACAATAATTACTCATATCTTAAGTCTAAAATAAAAAATATACTTTTTAAGTCCAGCCAGTGCTAGAAAAAAATAATGTTTGATTCACGGTTGTTGCAATCATATTGCGGGTCATCCCTCTGATGTACGGCCGATGTTTAACATGGCCAGATAACACCTGTCACTAACGCAGTTAACTGTGTGCCTCGTTAGACCGATTGGTAGCGCGCTAGTCTATCGGTCTGGAGGTTGCGGGTTCGATTCCCGCCAAAGACTCTGGGTGTTTTCTGCAGACAAGCAAAAAGCTTCGTTGTCTTAAAAAAAAGCAAATTATAGGCACCCAGATTATATCGCTCGCTCTTGGTTTGACTGGCAACTTGTTGTGGGAAACGAGCCCACTGAGATTCCTCCTTACATTGGGACTCTCGACGGACTCTGTAATAAAAAAAAGGTTTTATTTTATTTAAATTTTTTGCGATTGAAAAATTTATTTTTCAATCTGCGTGTCTAACTTAATGAGTTTAATTTGAAAATTGGATTTAAGTAGACGTTTCAAGTTTCCTCCGAATCACCAAAATGCTTGTATGTAGATAACATACGAGTACTCCCTAACCATCTTCCTTAACATTTTAACATGAAATAATTTGATTTATTTAAAAATTGGCTTAAATGTAAATTTATATTTCTTTTTTCTTTTTGAGGGAATTAAACTTGTACTTGTATTTCCTTAAAGATACACATGAATTATTTGTGATTAAAAACCAATTCAAATGTATTTTTATTTCTTTTAATATGAAAAAAGTCAATAAACTCACCCACCTTGATATCAAATAACAATTACTAGCCGTTAATATCAGCGTTTTTTTTCTTTATTTTTTATTCCTGTTTCTTTTACCCATCTTTATGTCTTTTACAGCTCATTTACATTTTACCACAAATCAGTGACAATACGTTTTATTTAAATTTTAGTTTTGCAAATTTCGTTTGCGACGAGGCATTTAACAAATTTCCAAAGGGTCAGTTTTACACAAAAAACTTAACCAACCAATTGCTGCTAATAATCTCCAGATATTTCTTTCTTTCATTATTTATCATGCAGGCAGTTTGCTTTCAAATGTCGTTGTTGACATTAGTAACTGAAGACAACAAAACTTGTTGTTACAAGTTTAACTTAATATTGAAAAACCCTGCCCCCTCCCTTAAGGACACATTCATACGTAACGAAGGTTATTGTACGATTTTCATATATAATTTTTTTTTTTATATATATTTTTTTGACGCTTTGTTGGCTTCATTTTCAACATACAAATACTGACATTGTTGTAAATTTAATTTTTTTTTTTACCTTTTATTTTACACAAAGAGGAAAGAAGTGGGGGAGTACAATTGATATAAAAGAAGAGATTGAGTGGTTGGCAGTGCATTAGCGTTTAAGTAAATTCCCAACAAACACAATCGTACACAGAAAAAATTGTTTGCATCAATTAAAGGTTTTAATTAGTTTTAATTTCAAACTCAATTAATATTTTAATTGATTCAATCAAATTTGTTTGTTAGCTTGAAGAGAACAAAAAAATCCTAATTAAATAAATAATTGAATCAATTAATTATTTAATTAAATCTAAATCTGAAACTTATTAAAACCTTTAATTGGTGGAAATAGTTTTTCTGTGTACCATAAAATAAAGAAGAAATTTACACTGATCAAAGTCAAACCTTGTATAACAGTCTTATAGTAGCGCCATGTCGCACCATCACCAGTCATCAGTTTTGCTTAGATGTCATGTCCACTAAGCCATCAACTTTGTCTAAACAGCGCTTAGGTTCATGTTCCTTCCATTTCGAATATTTGTCTCAGCAACCATGTTTGCCTTCAAATGTCATTTTTAGTTACGAGTTTTAATTACAAACAACACCATCTGTTGCTCAACCGTACAAATACTCCCTTCATTGCTATAAGCATTCAAAGAACAATTGATGGAAAAGAATAACTTAAGACAATAAATACCGTTGTCGTTGTGTTCAAATCGATTGCATGTGGTGTAAAAAAAAGTGAAGCTCATAAGACGCTCATTATAATATTTCATTCATGTCTGCTCATTGCACACGAGTAACGATGAGTGGACAATAATAAACAGCGAAGAGCAGCGAGCTAAATGCTATAAGCTTGCAGAGTTTCCATAAGTAAGTTTAAATAATTATAATTGAGCGAGTTCAAGCAGTTTTATGCTTCAAGCAGTTCGAGTGTACAAACAAATAACACATAATTTTTTTTAACGACATTACTTACATTCATTTTAAGGTTTTCACTTCTTAAGGAATACAAAAACTAAAAGTTCTACACAACTACTAAACAAAACACACTGAGTGTTTCGAACATGAGACGAGTAAACACGGCGCTCGCTAGTATAGAAATTTAATTTTACTCGCTCAGCACATTTTTAAATTTTTTTGGAAAATTTCTTTGAAATTTTTTTTTTATTTTTTGTAAAAATTTGTTATAAAAATTTTTTGTAAATTTTTTTTAAATTTTTTGTTTGTTTGAAAATTTTTTGTAAAAATATTTTTAAAAATTTTTTTGTAATATGTTTTTTCTTTTTGTGGAAAATTGTTTGCAATTTTTTATGAAAATTATTTGTAAAAATTGAAAAAAAATTTTCATGCAACCATTAATTAACTGTACCGTAGTACAGCTGTTGAAAGAAGCCAATCAGCCAGTGCAAGAGTAAGATAGCCTAGAAACAAGCGCTACTTCACGACCGACTTGCGAAGTGTCATTTATTGTAGATTTTTTTTTCAGAGAAATTGCATTATGGATTGAAGTATACAATTTAAGGCTTGAGACAAGGCTTATTTATCAGATAGCCTCACTACGGAGGGGAGATATTAATGCGAAAATTTTAAATTTTTTTTTATATGGAGTTCGACACTTTAAATTATGTTTAAGGGAAAAAACTGTAAGTTTAACTGTTAAAATCCATATAAAAAAATATAAATTTTTGTGTTAAAATTTCCCCTCCGTAATTGGTTTGAAAATTCCTGGATTCTTTGATATAAAATTATAAATTCGCTATTTTGTTTAATAGTTTGACTTTGTGTTTGTTGGGTTATTGCAATTATTGTTTCGTTTTGATTTTGATGTGTTTCAATTTTAGTTCTTGCGTTGACAGTCATCATCATGTTATTTTCCCTGTTGTTTTTTTTTTCGAATACACACGACGAGATTTATTTGTAAAAACTAAATTTTTGTATTTTTTCAAGTAAATTTTTAGCGTTACAAATGCTTAAGTGGATTTGTCGTTTACGAATGAAACGTCACATGAATTGTTTGTTGTTTGTGAGAGAGATGAATTTTTGTTAAAAAAAAAAAAAAAAAAAAAAAAAATTTAAAATACAAATTAATTTAAAAAGCAAAACATACATTAAATATAAGATTTTTTATTTATAATACCGCTAGTAAATTATTTTTTTCTTAATTTTTACTGATGTTTTTCTTTTTTCTTTCTTTACAGGTAAATTATTGCCCATTTATACAAACTAATGTTACAAATTAAAAAAAAAAAACACAGATAAGTATAACCTCAACCTGTTTCTTTCTTCTAATTGTCCTAAATTTATGACACCATTTCTGTCTTATACTCGAATTATCTTATCACTAGTTTTTTTTTCAATATTTTTGTGTAGTTTACACCTGTTGTAATGTCAATCAAAAGTCCTATTAGATATTTTCCGCCTTAAACTGAACTGTGAGATATGATTGCAACATGTTGCATTTCTTATCTTATCGTGTTAATATTCTACGATAACGTTAATGTTCTGTTCTTCTTCTGTTTTCTATTTAGGCCATGTTTACTAAACATTCCTAACTTCAGAAAATTTAGCCCTTTTTACGTTGTAGATAAGAATTTTTGTTTAATCATTGATTATATAAAAAAATAATGAATTATATGGAATTTTATAATATTTATTTTTTATATGAAAAAATTATATGAAATTTTATATTATTTATTTTTTATAGGTTTTTTGTGTTTATTTTTAAACAAATACATTTATGATTTTTATTTTTTGTTACAAAATCGTTAACTGTACTTGCAAACTGTTTCTTCCGTTGTCTAATATTTTTATCAAATGTAGGGCTTGCAGTTCCCCATCAATTAGTGTAAAAATATCCAAGTTCATGGAAGATACTTCCGAAGTAAAATTCATTTTCATCCTCAAACAAATATAAAAATCTTCTATATGCGCCACCTTTTGGAAAATAATTTTCAGCAAATGACTTCTACTTGGTGTCGCAAAAATAATCATCCAACCTCCATCAATTTTAACATTTAAAAACTATCTGTCTACTATAGACAGACTAGGCAGCATACAAACAGACAAACAATGTCGTGTAATAGTTGAGTCGATTTTGTTTTTTACCTATAATCGGTCGGTGGTGTTAGCGCAACGTGAAATTCTGCGTCGATTTCCTAAGCGTGTCGCGCCAACTATGTAAACTCACCGCCGCTTAGCTGATCGACTAGAACAGACTAGAACCACAAAATACTTTGCAGGGCATGACTAATCACCGGACTGGTTATTCTATTAACAAAAAGTCGACTGTGAAAACATCAACCAGAAGACTTGCCACTCAATTGCGCATCATTAGTCGGAACCTGCTGCGAATTTAAGTGAAAGACTTTCACATGTTCCCGCACAAAATTCAAACAGTACTTCAGTTTATCCCTGCAGACCGTCAGTTGCGTGTGAAATATTGTACAGCCATTCTCAATCTCAACAAGGCCGATTTTTATTTGAAAATCATCATAATCAACTAATTTTATTCAAAAATCATCATAAGCAACGAGGAACATTTTCATTTAAGCGATTATGACATTAAACAAAATTTTCGTTTCTAGGGCAGTTAAAATCTAGGTATGATGCACGAAAAGCCGTTAAATCCTCTCAAAGCTATGCCAATATGGTTACTGTTACCGCGAACGCTACAGGGACATGATAAATATCACTTCTGGGTTGCGTAATCTCCTGTTGTGATACAATTTGCCATGGCCACCAAGATGGCCTGATTTAACCATTCCTGACTTTTTGTTTTTGAGCCAAATAAAGTTGCTGGCTTATGCCAACAGTCTTTAGACAATCGCAGCCGTTAAAGAGAATATTCGAAAAAAATGCGAACAGTTATCACTAGAAATCTTGCGAAAAGTTATAGAATCGATAAAAACCTCATCTTTTCCATTTAACAGATAAAATTGTATGGGTCCAGAAAATATTTCAATCACTCAGTCATTTTGACAAAGACGAAGACCTCAGCTTATGTCTTGGAAATAATGTTGTGCCAATATGTGCCAATGTGAGTTCCTTTGGAGCCCATTAAAACCTATTGTGATGCCCCGACAGCCTTCTACCCCCACAGTTCCTTATAGAACTCCAGCATATCCAGTTTGTAAGCATCTCGCAAAAAAATATCAGGTCAGTGTCCCACCCCTAAGACAGTCCTGGTTCTGCGAGAATATGTGGCGTTCTCGCAGAGAAGATTTTGAACTGACTCAGAAGCTCTCTCCATACGCTCCTACATACGTTCAATCATACAGTAAACAGTTGTGATGCGTACTAGAAGCGATATCAAATTTTTCCCGAGGGCCAGTCGTGTGTTCGTTCTTTTCTAGTTGATTGAGGGCCAAAGTGTTTTGTACAAACTGCAATTGGTTATTGTGAGCCCTTGTTTTTTAGTGATAGTTCTCTTACCTACTGAGTTATTTCCAAAATTAAAATGATCGTCCTAAGATCAGATAAAGTTACGATTTTTCTGGAAAATTATTTTAAACTAAATATAAGAATATGTCTTTTAGAATTATTCAATTATGACGATAACTTTTTCCAACCAACATTTTGATTTGTGCAAATTACAAAATGTACAACATTTATTAATATTTTCACACTAAATGCTTAAAATCTTAGAAAATTTATATGACTGCTGTGTGGATCTTGTTACAATTATAAAAGCAAAACAGTCGCCAAAAACCTCTTTCACAAGAGAGAAAAAAAATAAAATGTAAAAACAAAAAAAAAAGCAAAGAAATGAAATGAAACTTAAAAAAAAACTAAGCAGCGATCATTGACTTGAACATGAAAATTTTTATAAAAATATTAAAAAATTAAGCAAAAAAAAAACTGCAACTGAAACACGCTAATACTTACAACTCTAATGTCATTCTTAAGAAAAACAAAAAAAAAAAAAAATGGCAAAACCTCAAAAAAGAGAAAACTCCATACAAATAGAGTAGAAATTGTAACGAAACTAACTGGATCTAAAACAGCCAGTGTTGGGAAAGTCATTTAGTAATTATTTAATGCAAGAAACTACTGACTATTTTTGCATTCGAAATCAAAAATAAATTATTTATCTTTTTAAGATTTTTTAGAAGCAGCTACATACATGCGGATCCATCAAATAACTATACACAATTTAGCAGTCCTTTTGCTCGATATTTTTCTAGCGATTAGTGCTAGCAATTTCTACTAGTTATTCGCTACTACTAAATACTTTTCAGCTGCAGTAGGTTAATGCGAGGTCACGTTATCTATGTTGGATCGTCAAGCAGCACTCACCCAAGTTTGAGTATCGGCAAATGCGTCTTCTTTGGGAATAAACAGGGGTCAGACTGACTGCTAGGACTAAAACCGCTTTGGAAGACTCCAAACAGGCTATAAACCTTTTTTTTTATTTTCGGGTATTGCCTGAGATAAAATAGTGCAATCTTAACAATTGTCGCTAGGAAAATGTCGCCGTGTAGTAATGACAAACATTAAGCCCAATTGTTATTTAAGAATAGCAGGGGCTTCTCAAAGACTGCTGGCAGTGTTAAGGTGTCATTGGACGATTAGTATACATGCTAGTAGGCTAGGATTTTAATAAAAAAGTCCAAGGGGAGAAGGGTGTTGTAGCTCAGGCACGTTGACTACTGAAGCATCAGCTCACTAGGTCAGTCAGTTCAATAGCTTAGTCAGGTCACTAGTTTAGTCAGTTCACTAATAAAGTCAGTTCTCTAGTTCAGTCAGTTCACTAGCTTAGTTAGCTCACTAGTGTAGTCAACTCACTAGTGTAGTCAGCTCACTAGTTTAGTCAGTTCTATAGTTCAGTCAGCTCATAGGTTCAGTCAGCTCACTATTTCAGTCAGCTCACTACTTCAGTCAGCTCAGTGGTTTCGTCAGCTCACTAGTTAAATTAGCTCACTAGTTCAGTCAGCTCACTAGTTCAGTTTAGCTCATTACTTTATATGACCTTAGTATCGCCAGCTCACTATTTCAGTCCGTTAATTAATGCAGTTAGCTCACTTGTTCCGTGAGCTCACTAGTTCAGTTAGCTCATTAGTTCAGTTCAGCTCATTACTTTATATGACCTTATTATCATCAGCTCACTAATTCAGTCGGCACACTAGTGCAGTTAGCTCACTAGTGCAGTTAGCTCACTAGTGCAGTTAGCTCACTAGTGCAGTTAGCTCACTAGTGCAGTTAGCTCACTAGTGCAGTTAGCTCACTAGTGCAGTTAGCTCACTAGTGCAGTTAGCTCACTAGTGCAGTTAGCTCACTAGTGCAGTTAGCTCACTAGTGCAGTTAGCTCACTAGTGCAGTTAGCTCACTAGTGCAGTTGGTCACTAGTGCAGTTAGCTCACTAGTTTTCGAACTATAATAGGTAGACTCGTGTAAGCGGCTTTTTTTCTAATAGAGGTCGGGATTTTTACGAATTTGTCCTTATATTCTAAACATTATAGGCAAACATTAAAAACTTAGACAGGGTATGTAGTACTAGACTCGCTATAATTAATATAGGCCTGAATTGCCTGAGTGTTACTTTTCTTTAAATGAAAATGTCAGGCAATTCAATCTTCGAATCGCAAATTTCTTGGAGCAAACATTATGAGCAACCTATCCGAGCTATCTAGGACCAGTACAGGTGACATTATTAGAGATCTGTTCACTAGGATTCACAGTTCTATTGATATATTGCCTGGACATGGTGTCTTCTTGTCTCAAAAAGAATCGCTAAATTCTACTTTTGATAGCTTGTGCATAGTAAGCTGCTACGTAAACGAAGGCCAGACTTCTCGTTTAGAAACTAGAAATTTATTTCCAATTTTTCACCCAAATCCATGATTGAAAATGAGGTATGTATACTTAAGCTGTTAAATAAGATTCCCTGTCTGTACGACAGGGTAAGAGGGTTTTGGACCGCCTTTATTAAAACTTATTTATTCTTTGGAACTTTATGAAAATCTGTTACTTAAACAAATATTTCCTTTTAATTTTCTCATTAAATGACAATATGTTTAAGTCTTGATTATTGTACCATTTAGAAACTTCAACTTCCCAACTCTGCTTTTTAGCAAAAATATAGAAAAAAATAAATACACTTGCTACAGATAAATTTATGAGATTTCTTATAAATTTTGGCCATAATAAAAGCCACTTATGTGATGATGATAAATTTGTATAGAAACGTGATGTTGGTGTTAAGTGGGTACTTAAAATTGTATAAATATATTTAAACATCTCTGTACATTTATTCTAAGAAACTGGAACTTTTCTTATAATTTTTTTTGGCATAACTTCAAAACAACCCCCCTCCACAAACCGGATAACTTTAAATAGACTTCTATTGATTCTTTTCATTTAATATTTTCTAATTGAATTAAATCGCATACCAACCACAAGTTAAGAAAAAAATTTGCTGGCTGTCATCAGGCCACAACAAAATAAACACAACACGATTCACTTTCGTAACATTCCAATAGTTTTTTTATTTAATTTTTTTTTAATATAAAAAAAAATTTTTTTTTAGCTGCAAATTGGCGGTTTCGAATGGAGGAGATATGAGCATTCACAAAATAAAAATAAAAAAAAAAAAAACTTTAAAACTCGTACACAAATTTTTTGTTTGCATTATAAGTTGTTTATATGTAGATTCTCTTGCTGCTTTGGCATTCTTGTTGACATCTTTTTTTTCCATTTTTTGTTTTGTAAGCTTCTACTCATCCTTCTATTTATTTCGCTTACTTACCGGAATTTAATGCTGTTGAATTTTTTTTTTATTTCTTTAAAATTTATCTGTGACAATCGTAACATCTGAATTTGTTTTTATGCTGAATTGAGAAAAAAGCGATATACTCTACATATAAAAATCGGTTATATTAAATAAATCAAGTGATAGTATACAAAATAATAAATAACTTTCAATATTAAACAACCATCTTACTCACAGGTTTGGCTGGACATTGGCCGTGTTAGAATATTACCGCTGTTGCAAGCATCTGGCAACGCTGAAAATGTCAGATATAAAGTAAAAAATCAAATACAATTGTATTAGGAATTAGGTCTGTGTTTTGATCTTTCTATCTTCGAAAGATTTACGACTCACTCTCGCATTAGAATTGTAAAAAGTTGAGCTCAACGAACTGTATAGTGTTATAGTTTTTACAAAGAATTACTATAGTGTCAACGGTACTTTAAGCACCTTCGTGGAGTACCAAAAAAACATATAAAAAGTTATACGTTCTTGTTGTCATCTATACTTTTGCAAATTATCGTCATGGAGTACCACAAAAACTCACAAGAATAATTACATCTTGTGTGCAGTACCAAAAAAAAAAATCATAATAAAAATTAAGTTCTTTTATAGTCATCTCTAATTTTATGAATTATTATCGTGGAGTACCATAGAAACTCACATGAAGAATAACATTTTTTGCTTAATTAACTAGTTAATTAATTATAAAAAAAAGAGACTAGTTGAGAACATTAAACTCTGAAAAAGGGTATCAGGGATTACTACCTTCTATAAGAAGGTTTTGGTCGATAGGTGGTAGTCATTCCTTTTATCAATGAGATACTTTGAATATGTGGCTAAGTGCCACTTCGGCTACAAAGTTCAGAAATAGGTAATGCAAACTTGCTTATCATACCCTCCGGTGGCTCTAATTATCATTGCGATCTTCTAATGCTTTTGGGGTACCAGACCCCTGGATTTGCAAGAGCCTGAATCTGGAAGAACAGTTCTATTTTTATGGTCTCTCAAGGCACGAAAAGTGCTCAAGTGACTGGTACCAATACTAACAGGAGTACACGTCGTGTCTGGGGTTACAACCAGCACTATGAGAATGGTGCAAAGCTGGTTAATATGATGTTGCACACTCAAGGGTTTTTGCATACACATGGATGTAATGCTAATTTCTTCCCGTTATGACATGAACAAGTTGGAAAGCATGTTCGCTCATCGTTAACTGTGTAACATTCCATGATCCATTCATCGTTATTTGTGGACCATACGATTTACTTGTGGGCTACTAATTTTTCAGAAATTTTTTGATTTTTTTTAACACCTATTGACTTGACTCTAATATCCCTATTAGAGCGCTTTTGAAGCGACCTTTGCCTAATGAAGCTTCTTATGTTTTGCTTAGCTTAGCTTTAGCTCTTTTTAAAAATTTGTTTTTGCAGCTTTTCAAGCATTTTATTTTCATAATTTAATTATTTATTTTTTTTAATCTTTCAATACTGTTCAACATTCTTCTGTTGTTAGTTTGAAATTGCGCCTGCTCATATTGCATTCATGCTTTGAAGCCAAACGTCGGACTTGCAAACATTTTATAAAAATGAACAACAACAAAATTGGTTTTGCTTACCACACAATTTAAGACTTCATTGATTAAATGAATGTTAAGGCGAATTGCAAGGAAGAAGTTTAAAAGAGTTTAATCGTTAAATATCAATTCAAAGAAATTTCCTTAAAATACTTTTCAAGTTTTGTGTTGTTGTTCAAAAATATCGTATTTCCAAGAGAAAGTGTAGAAAAAGCAGTTAAAGTACGCCGATGTTTTCTTTAAGGCATATTTTATTTTTGAATGCAGTATATTTTAGGCAATGTTGCGCAACAGATGGCGCTGCTTTAAAATAATGAGTAACTCATTTCCTGACTGTCTTTTATAGAGGTTTACAATAATTTTTAGATATTTATATAAATTTTAGAATTTTATCCAGGGATGGGTAGCTTTATATAAAGTAAATACGGAAGTCTTAAAATTTGGTGTGGATTACTTTCAAATCAAAATCGAGCAAAATATTGTCAGGTCGCACACAACGTGTATGGGCACAGCTAGTAAAATATAAATTTGTTTATTTGTATTAATGTTATGTTAAACAAAAATATACACAAAATTAATTATAATGTTTTGTATTTCATTATTCATATATTATGCACAAAACCGGTAGACCAATTATAAAAAAAAACCTTTTTTTTAATTTTATTTTTCGTTTCAGTTTAAAACCGTTCAGTAACCGTTTTTTTAATACTCTCTTTAAGAGCTTTTCATATGACTTTTAGGATTTTAATAAGCTGTTGCGTAAGCAAGCTCATCTAATGGATATGCTCATAAGCTCATGAGCAAGTGGCCATACTCTTAACACAAACTAGCTTACTGAACACATGCCTATTCATACCAGATTATTAGTGAGCAAACGTCCCCTGTTTGTATCATAAACGCAATGAGCTGAACGAATAAACCGAACTTTCAATACTAGTAAGCACCTTGTTTACTCGTCTCATGTTCGTAACACTCAGTGTGTTTAGGAGTTGTGTTTAACTTTTGCATAAGGCTTAGTGTGTTTTGCTTGCACAAGTAGTGGTTTTTCATTTTTTAGATTGTTTTATTTCTTAAGAAATAAAATAAAACCTTAAAATGCACGTAAGTAATGTTGTTAAAAAATTCGGTGTTTTTATTTGAACACTCGAACTATATTTCACTCAAAGCATGAAACTCTTCTAAGTTCATTGTTATTATGTTCAATATTTACTCATACTTTTATAAACTTGCTTATGGAACCACTGTAAGCTCATCGCACTTAGTTCGCTGGTGTTCTGTGTTTTTATTTGAACACTCGAACTATGTTTGTGTTTCACTAAAATCTTGAAACTCTTCTAAGTTCATTGTTATTATGTTCAATATTTACTCATATATTTTCAAAATTGCTTATGGCACCTTTGTAAGCTCATCGCATTTAGTTCGCTATTTATTATAGTCCACTCGTCTTTACTCGTGGGCAATTAACAGGCATGAATTCAATGAAATATAATGAGCATCTTGAGAAGGCTTCCAGTTCTAATAATAAAGTTTAAAAAATTAATAATATTTTTTTATATTAACAAATATTTGATAACATAAATGAATTTCAAATATTTCTTTTGCTTTTTAAAACGTATTTTCTATAATTAATTAAAACGTTTAAAACTCTAATCTTTTTTGTTCCACCATACAACAAATAGAAAAATGTAATCAAAAATTCAAAACAAAACATAAATGTTCAAAAAAAAATTTAAATTTAATAATGCACCTGTTGCCGGTTTCATTTGGTGTTTGTTCATTTAAAAACCAATTTTCAGTCTTCAAGAAAAGAAAAAATTCCACAAATCATAATTTACAGAAAAACACCTTAATTATGCTGTTGTGCTGCCTGAAAATAAATTTCAAAAGAACTACTTGTTTTCTTATGGTAAACAAGATCTGCAAGAATGTTTTTTTCCCAAACTTTAAATTGAATTTACATATTTTTAGTTTTTTATTTTTATTTTAAAACGACCTTTTCGTAGACATTTACATATTTTTCTTTTCGTTTGATATCCATGCAACGAACAGCATTTTGGAATTTCTAATCAAATAAAATGAAAGCTGAAGATACATTTGGGGACCCTTGAACTTATGGTAATGTGATGTTCACTTTAATTGACCTTAGAGATTTAAAAATTATGTAGGGGATTTACGTACATAGAAAAAAAAAAATAATTCCTTCAATTAAAGATTTTTATTAATTTCGGATAGACATTTATTTAAGCAATTAATTGATTTAATTATATAATGAATTAAGAAAGAACAAAAGAATATTTTTTTAGTTTTTCCATTGTTTTGATTTATTTTCATTATACTAGCCATCGCTTGCAATAATCTAAAATATTAAATTAAAAATTGAATTGCTTTGTTTAAAAATTTAATTGAATCAATTAAAAATTTAATTGAATCAATTAAAAATTTAAATGAATCAATTAAAAATTTAATTGAATCAATTAAAAATTTAATTGAATCAATTAAAAATTTAATTGAATCAATTATAAATTTAATTGAATAAACTAAAAATATATTTGCTTCAATTAAAAATTTATTCATATTAATTCCTATTGTTCCTATAAGGAGCATAGGGCCGTAATAATAATTTAATTGCTTCAATTAAAAATTTTATTGAATCAATTAAAAATGTAACTAAAACTAATAAAAACCTTTAATTGGTTTTTACACTAATTTAAATATTAAATATTACTAGTATAAAAATAAACAACACTTCAATGAAAATATTCGTTTAAATTTCTTTTTTTTTAATCGATTAAAACTTTAATGTTAATTGAGCAGTTAAGAAGCTCTTAGTTTTAAGAAGGTGAGAAAGTTTTATTTTTCATGATTCCCCGCGAAATTTGGGCAGGTTGAGAAAAAAAGGGGTTTTTTTGCGAAATTAACTTTGAACCCACTCAAATGACTGCTAGAGGTGTTTTAAAAAGTTAAAGTCAAAATTAATATCTGAACTTAACTTTTTGCAAGACTTACATTATTTTTTCTACTAGAGTTGTTGTTCAGAAAAAAAAACAATTAGTAAAACACTTCTTTTATGCTTTTTCATTGACAAACTGACCAATGCTGTGACAGAATATTCCCGAACGTTGTGGCCCTAAGCCACCTGAGTGTGTTTTGAAATTTTCCACAAAAATTTGAGGTGTTTCCATATGGCGTCGGACTCGCCAAGTTAAAACAATTATTATTCATATCTTTTTCATTCCGATTATTCGATTAAACTTAAAATAAATTATTCGATTAATCGAAGATTTGAGGTGTTTCCATATGGCGTTGGACTCGCCAAGTTAAAACAATTATTATTCATATCTTTTTTCAGTCCGATTATTCGATTAATCTTAAAATAAATTATTCGATTAATCGAAGATTTTTATTGTGTTTCCATATGGCGTCGGACTCGCCAAGTTAAAACAATTATTATTCAGATCTTTTTTCATTCCGATTATTCGATTAAACTTAAAATAAATTATTCGATTAATCGAAGATTTGAGGTGTTTCCATATAGCGTCGGACTCGCCAAGTTAAAACAATTATTATTCAGATCTTTTTTCATTCCGATTATTCGATTAAACTTAAAATAAATTATTCGATTAATCGAAGATTTGAGGTGTTTCCATATGGCGTCGGACTCGCCAAGTTAAAACAATTATTATTCATATCTTTTTTCATTCCGATTATTCGATTAAACTTAAAATAAATTATTCGATTAATCGAAGATTTGAGGTGTTTCCATATGGCGTCGGACTCGCCAAGTTAAAACAATTATTATTCATATCTTTTTTTATTCCGATTATTCGATTAAACTTAAAATAAATTATTCGATTAATCGAATATTAAAATAAACAACAATAAAATTTTGTTTTAACTTATTAAACAAAAATTTCATTGAAAAAAACAATTGAATTTTTAAAAATGCCATGATTTTCATAGAGGAATGTCCTTTCTGTTGTTGTTGTAAGCCAAACTTCCAAACTTAGGTAAAACATTAAAACCATTAACCACATATTTTATATCTTCCTTACGGTTTCTTCGTTAAAAAAGAAATAAAAATCCCAACCCCCCAAAGGGAGAGGTAAATTACCCAAAAAATTATCAACTAATTGAGATGCGTCCTAAGGTTCTAAGGTAATGGAAAGCATGATACATTTTCATCTTGTGAAGTATTTGCAGTCCAACAATTTACTGAGCGATTGTCAGTATAATTTCCATAGAAGATGTTCCACAAGGAAAAATGGAGTCATTCCATAACCCATTTCCGTGAAAGTAAGGTACGTGGTGGCTCTAGATATTTCCTAGGCGTTTGATAGACTATGGAATTGTGCTATAGGATACATAGATTTTATTAAACGATTTTATTGATTCAAGATTATCAGGGACGGCAAGGCATTCCTACCCTATTTATTATTTTTCTAAATGGCCTTCTTCTTTGTAAAACTTCCAACCCTATCTAGTCTTTTACGGATGATAGTTGGAGGTTTGATCCAAGAGATAAAACATAAATGCTGCACTCAACCATGATGTTGTCACAATTTCTGAGGAACGTGCGAATTGAGCCGATTTTAATATTTAATGCTGTATATTTACGCTCAGACGTACTTTCAAAAATGATGCCTTATCTGTAGCTATGGGTGATGAAGGTATTAAGGAATCAGAACTCTTTATGTTCTTCACATGAAAATCCAGTGCGATGTTCGATAGTGTAAACACATTTTTAAGTCTTGAAAGAAGCTTTCTCTTGGATGGCCCGTCGTCTTTAAGTCTATATTGGAGCTATTGGAACGAGTGCAGAAGAGGAAAAAGAAGCTCAGGGGTGGTAGTAGGATATGCAATTCTATTTACACTCTTGAACATATATGTATATTGCTGCTTAATCGTTACTACAATGGAATGTGCTCTAATAAGATTAGGGAACTCGTTCTCAATGAATCGCCGTATACATTACAAAGCGAATGCGTTTTTAGCCCAACAGTTTGTTTGAGGAATCATCTTCTTACAGAGGTGTCTCTCCTGTCACTTTTAATCTAGAAAAATTCAAAACGAATTCTATCCTATTTCCGATAAACAAATTTCCTGGTTCTGGCACAATGCATTTCATGAGTAGGGGTCATCCACTGAGTGCTCGTCCGAGAAAATGTAAATTCGCATTATTCGAATATTAATAATTATTCCTTTTTTCTTCGAATAATCGTTAACTTAAATACTGAAAAGTTTATGAACTAAAAATCGAAGTTTATGTTAAACAATTACTTACCTGTCATTCATGAAATTTTCTCTTCGATATAAGAGTTCCTTCCCTTCCGTATTTTCTTACATTTTTATTTTTTACCTGCTACCAATAGTTAGCCGTTTGCTCTGTTTTTAAATAATATTTATTATTCTTTATTCAGTTTATTTCATTATTGTCTTTTTCATTTCTCTTTTGCTGTTATTGTTGTTGTTTTGATTTTTATAGTATTTTTTTTCAAGGTTTTCTATAATTTTGTTATATTGTTTTCATTTTTGACGTTATATTTTTTCTGCTTCACGATGCAGGAACCTGTTTAAGCAAAAAAAAAACAAAAAAAAACAATCTTGCATTCTTTGAAACTGCATCGCAATGTGAACGTGTTCCATACAACCAACCACCAATAATATCATCATCATCATCATCACCATCGATCCATCCAACCAAAGAGCCATTTTATATAAAGAAAACGAAGAAATAAAAACAAGAACTTAAGAAAAAGAAACTCAACAAATAGTCAGGCAGCAGCATGTGCTTAGGAAAATTCAAAAGCTACAAAAAAAAACAAACAAAGCGGCGATAATAATGATAAAAAGCCTATAAAAAATATAAATACATACATATATATTTTTCTTATAAAATAATACAAAAAATGTTTTTTCTTCTTTACCTCAACCAACAATAGTCGATTCGTTGTAGCCGCTAGTAGCCGCGCATATTCATTTCAACTTCTTTCATTTTTTAGCAAGCAGTGTAACTAACCTATAGTAACTATAAATTTTAGCAGGCGGTCGGTCGTCTTTTCATTCTGACCAGCCTCATAATACACACTCACTCATTCTCTCTCTCACCCTGACATTCGCAATAAATTAATAATAAAAACAAAAATAAACATAGGTTCCCAAAGGGTACCTATTAAAAAGAGTTGTTTTTTAAAGACAACACTTCCTGCGAAGGTTTTTTACTTGTTTGCAGAAAAAACCCAGAGTCTTTAGCGGGAATCGAACCCGCAACCCCCAGACAGCTAAAAGTTTCTAAATTAACACAAGACTAATTTATACCAAGTGGGAGCGAGAAACCCAGCTGATTATTTTTTGCTCTCCTTTTTTTCTAATGTCTTGTCCAAGTTGTCGTTTTGTTGTATGTACTTGTTGCCGTAGTGCACTCACCTGGTATTAATTTCCCTTGGCATCAGAAAAGAGAAACATATTTAACAAATCCATTTTTTAGAGCAAAATCATCCAATTATTTCAATGGTGAGATAACGCTGCTTCTATCTAGGATCCAGTTTTTTTCTGGTCCTATAAATCTATGCCGTAACCACGGGAACAAGTTCCCTAATCTCATTAGAGTGAGTACATTCCATTGTAGTAACGATAAAACAGCGAAACACATCTCACTTCGATGTTCCAGTGAGCCAATGGAGTTGGATACCCTACTGTCACCTTAAAAAAAAAGAAAGATAACACTATCTTCGAAACTCTTCGGTTGCCTGCATAAAACACCCAGAGTATTTGGTGGGAATCGAACTCGCAACCCCCAGTCTGATAGACTAGCCCTCTATCAAGTCTATTAAGGCACCCATTTTTTTTTTTTTTGTAAGACAATACTCTTTACGAAGCTCTTCTATTAGATGCTTCGCCTTCACCATGGCAAAAGGTAAAAAAGTAGAAATCAAAGATTAGCAAGGTTTTCCACCAATTCACCAAATACACGTAGGTAGATGGTATAAATAGTAAGAAAATCTGTTGGATTAAATTATCTGTTACACCGTTTCAAATAACATAGGCACTTGGAAGCTTCCTCGGAGTTGTGAATAACATCGCACTGGAGTTTAATGCCAAGATCATCAAGAGCTTCCTATTCATTAATACTTATACCACCGATAACTATAGATGAAACACGATTTTCGGTCTAACGTCTGTTCGTAAATATTTAGTCTTACAAGCACTAAAATGAACTCTATTGGCTTGACCCCAATCATATTTTGCCTCTTGGGCCCAATCTCTAACAGGTTCGGCCTTCTGCTGAATAAATGCGAAAAGCAAAAAAAAAGAATAGGGTAGGAGGTGCGGAACCCCTGAATTAATCTAAACCCGTTGAATGAAATTCCATCTATAAAAAGATGAATTGTGCGATCCCTGAGGTGGCTCGTATTAATCGGGAAAGGCTATCACGGACACCAGAAGCAATACGTTTTGACCATCATGTTCTACTAACTATATTTTACAACTCATATTAAAAGCTAAAATAAGTAGGCTACTAGGTAGTGTGCTACTCTATCAGCCTAGGGGTTGTGGGTTCGATTCCCACCAAAGACTCTAGGTGTTTGAATGCTGCAAAGATGGTCCTCCTTACTAACTCCGGTAAATTATGTCAGAATATAGTTTTTAATTGTTGTTTAATTGGAATTTTTATTCAATAAATAAATATCAACATGAAAAAAGTTTGAGAAACCCTCTTACTAATTTTTTTCATACTTGTTCTTCTTCTGCGTCATTAGCTTTCTATTATCTGACCATATGTATTACCACCAACTTTCATACATTCATACATACAAAAACATTTTTTAAGAGTTTGAATATTTGATAGTTGAGGATGGAATTCCCTTTGAGACATTTGCTACAGTTCATTAAGTCCAACTTACCACAACAGCCATCGTCATACAAGTACAATCCTTTTGATAATAATGGCGATGACGATGACAATGATGATGCTTTTTAAAAGATCTCATAAATTTAGAGTTTTATGTGTGTGTGTGAGTGTTTACTCGTATTTTCAATGAATGTGTTCACTCGATGGAATTTGTGTACAACAATCTTTCCTGTGCTAAAAATCTTAAAATTAAAAAAAAAAATAAAGAAACACAAAATAGATTACATTTTGATTAGAAATTAATTTCTTTACAAGATGATTAAATCAAGTTTTTAATCTGTTGCTTTGTAGACATGATGAAAAATACATATGTTTTTTTTTTAAGTTTTGAAGAAAAAGATGTAGACAATCGATATAAAGTCCTATTAGCTGATGCAATATACCTTTTCCCCCTGGGGTTAGATAATCTTAATGAGTTTTATGAAATTTAAATTGGAAATTAACTTCTTGTGGCAGCCTTCTTTGTTGACCTTTTAACAATATTTGTTTGAAACCTTTTTCTGTTTTTTTTTAAATCCTAAAATAAACAATAATATTTCTATCGAAATTATAGTTGTGCTGACATGCCAGCAAGATGAATATATTTTAATTTTAAGGGTCTTCTAGTATTAGTAGCTAATATCTTCCAAAAAGCAATACGTTTTGTAAATAATCTTTTCAAGGAATTACAAAATTTAAATACTAATAAATTTTTACTATTTTAAACGATACTACTACGTGT
This sequence comes from Phasia obesa, assembly GCA_949628195.1. NCBI lineage: Eukaryota > Metazoa > Arthropoda > Insecta > Diptera > Tachinidae > Phasia > Phasia obesa. The sequence continues at coordinate 142,451,815 of OX451218.1, read as the reverse complement.
AGAGCATAGACACTCTGGGACTTTTTGAAATTCTTTTAAAGTCAGTGGGAAATCAAAACTGCCTTCTGTTGATAGAGTATGCCGTTTTAAGCAATCAAATCACATTCCCATTAATCGAATAATTTTTATTCGAATGACGAATACTTATATGAATATACTTGCATCGGTCGTTCCTCCGCTTTGTTTTGTTGCTTTTGAGTAAATAATTTTTGTATAATTATTTTTAATTTTCGTTAAAATCAAGTCAGAAAATATATTCAGTTTTTTGATTATATACTTGATTATTTTACTAAATAATAATAATATATATAATAATAATATAAATAATAATAATAATAATAATAATAATAATAATAATAATAATAATAATAATAATAATATAAATAATAATAATCATATAAATAAATGTTTTGTCTAAAGCCTAGTACTCTGTTCGAATTTGTGAAAAATGTTGAGCAACATTTATTATTTCACAAGGAAAATTTGACATTTAAAATGTGGTGTCTATCTCGCGATTTGAAAGAATTTTCCGATTTTATTGTTTTTAAGTATACCACATTGTTTTAGAAATGTTAACTAAAGCCAAGCGATCAGCTGTAGTTTGAAAAATTCTAGTTTGCTTTATTTCACAGCTTTGATAAAATGTTGCCAGAAACATTTTAATGTTTTTCCACAGCAAAAACAGAGTACTATTTCTGCAACATTTTTTCATGACTTTTTCATAAAAATTTTTTATGTATGTAGTTGGACAGCATTCCGCATGAAAAACTGAACAGAGTACCAGGCTTAAAAAAATTTATCAAAAAAAAAAAATGTTTAATCAATCAAATAATTTTTATTCGAATCTGTCTGTATCTGCACGTGCAGATAGATATACACATTGTCAAAAACATATATATAATTTTACTTGCATCGCTCCTTCCTCCGCTTTGACTAATTAATTTGTTTATAATAATTTTTTAATTTTCGTTAAAATGAAGAAAAAAATATTTTCGGTTATTTGATTATTTGACTAAAATTAAACATTAAATTAAAAACATTAATTAAACATATATAAATATAAATAAATTGAAAATATATATAAAGTATAATTTTTGTATAAAATATAAAAAAATTAACTAAAAACATTTTTTTAAATTAATCAAATAATTTTTATTCGTATCTGTCTGTATCTGTACGTGTAGATATACGAGAAGATATCCGAAATGTTAAAAAAATGTATTCGGTTATTTGATTAAAGTTATTAAACGTATATTTTGTTTCTCTAAAATGTAATATAAATTAAACAAGAATTTTTTTTAATGAATCGGATAATTTTTATTCGAATAATTGAGGAAGATTTTTTTAGTGAATTGTCTAATTATTATTTGAATCTATATGTATCTGTACGTGTAACACTCGCATTGTTTTATATTTAACCCCTCCTAAAACGGCGTTTTCTTTCTTACAAATTTATTCTAAACTCAAAATTTTATTCGAATATTTATTTACTTAACTATTATTTAAAAGCATAATTTATTTGTCTAAAAAGAAAATTTTTTGTTTTTTTGGTTAAGAAAGTATATTTTTTATTCGAATAACAACCCTCGTATTATTGTTTTATATTGTTTTATCTCTAACCCCTCCAAATTATCATCTTGTTGCCGCTATTGACGATTTATTTTAAGATTGCTATTTAAAGAAATTTTCCTTGCATCAGTACATATATTTACTCCCATTGTTTTATCTTAACTCCTCCCAAAAATAGAGCCTTGTTGCTGTTGAATAATTTATTTTTATTTAGTTCATTTGAATATTTGGTTATTTTTATTAATCTTAAAATTTGTTTGCCTAAATATAATTTTTTTTATTTGAGTAATAATATTTGTTTTGATTAATCGAATAATTTTTATTCGAATAACAACTCTTGTATCACTACATGTATTTATTCTCATTGTTCTATACCTAAGATCCCCGAAAACATAGCCTTTTTTAAATTTTATTCGATCGAGCAAAAAATGTTTTTTTTTTCGGTAATCGAATAGTTTTTACTCGAATAGTAAACCTAATATATGCTAAATACATTAATTTTACGTCTTTTTTTTCTTAAAATTCTGTCTAAAAAAATTATTCGAATATTTGGTTATTGTTAACTGCTGTTGGTCAAATATTTTTTTTTTCTTCTAAACAGTTAATTTTATTAATTTCAGAAAATTATCGATTAATCGAATAATTTTTATTCGAGTATCAAGTAATCACATATATTTTCTCGTACCCGTTTCCATAACTAACCTTTTTTAGTCTAGGCTATGGCATACATACGTGTCCAAAACTTTACATTCTGTCCGAAACTTAAAGCCAAACAAGAGCTTTCCTTTGGGATGGCTTAAGTATTAAAAAGTACTTCTCATTATCGACCTGTATCAAAAATCGCAATAAGATAATAAAATTGCCTATTTTTTCACCACTTTGCCCAAATATAATATAAAAATTTTTAATACGGTTTTATTAATATATTTTTTTTATAAAAATATTTTCGACACAAAAACCTATTATTTTAAGCAAAACAAAAAATTTGGAAAAAAAATACATTTCAAAATAAGAAAATGCTGGAGGAAATGCTTTTTTCTGTTTTGCCCCACAATAAATGTTTTTCTATGTTTTCGTCGTAATATTCGGTTGGTCGTGGTGTAATATATGTAATAATAGCCAAGTCACATCATCACAGGCTAACACACTTTATTAAAGTGGTGGCTATCCAAATTAAATTCTGCTATTTCAACATAGCAAATTCAATAACCATAGATTTTTACTTCATCTTAACAGTGAAGAGGTGAAATTATTAATTGGAGGCTTTCCAAATTAAATGTCTGCGGTTTCAACATAGCAAATTCAATAACCACATATTTTTACTTCACCATCTTAACAGTGAAGAGGTGAAATTATAAGATCTTGAGGTGTGCAATTGTTTTTTAAAGTTTAAATTTGAAAATTTTTTAATATTGGATGAAAGGGAAATATCGAAAAAGAAAACATATCAGTAAAATAAGTAAATAAATACGAGGGAAGTTCAGTAAGATAAACAGAAAAAACATATTATTTTCCTTTTTAGTTGTCAACAAAGTCTGTTTTTAGCGCGATTTTCAAAGCCCTTTGTCTGAATAATATTGGGGCAACAAACCTAAGTTGTATTGCCAAGTGTCGTTAAGTATGGTTAGTTGACGTTAGTTTTAACAACTACATTAATGTGAAAAAAAGAAATAAATATTTATGTATGAGTTCCTCTAACTCCCATTGGAGCATAGGGCGCCAATAACACCGCCTGCCAGCGAACATGATTTTCTGCAGTATATATAAGTTCATTCCAGTGCCTCGTTTCTGTAACTTTTGTGAGAAATTTTTCACATAAAATTATTATAGTCATCTTGTTTTACACAGGGCTAGAGCTAGAGATAATGACAAACAGTTTTATTACATTATTTTAAACATTTTAGGATTAGCTATAGGACAACCTGGAAAAACAGAATGACTATTATATTTCCATGTGAAAGGCTTTTTACTTTAGTTACAGAAACGAGGTACATGATACTCCTAGGGTGTTCCGAGGAGGGAGTTTTGTGGAGCGTCGCTATGTATTGATCCGTCTGCCAGCTTGCCGGCCTTACTGTTGAAAAGGGTTTCATCTTAACGCTTGTTTAGCCACGTTGTCATCATTTCCACTGCCACTTCCGTCTACGTACTTCTGTTTCAAGAGGTGCTTGGTATGCTTTCGATAGCAGAACTGCCTTTAAAGATGGTGTGGGGCAGAAAATCCGAGTTATTATTTTGAGGCAGCGGTTGATGAAAGTCTGGAATCGGTTTGGGTAATATTGCGACTGTCTTTCCTGGATGAACACCCATAGAGAAGTACAGAATTTACGTTTGCTACGAAAATTCGTAGCTTTAGACGATCTTGCCTTATTGATTCTTCTATCAATATCTAATAGTGCTGGCAATTTCTACTGCTTTCAATTACTCGATACAACTCAATACTTTTCAATTAGGTACTCAATACTTCCATTTACATACTAGCAGAGTAAATTTATCGTCGTAGTTGTCAAATATTTTTATAAATTTATTTCTAAAAATACTGGCGTAAAAGTATCGATTAACTACTTTTGTGTATGGAATAACCAAAAAAATGATTGAGTATAGAGTACTCGGTACCCACTACTCAATACTTTGCCAGCACTAATATCTAATTTCGAACTTCCAGCTACATGGACCTCTCAGAAATAATAGAGAAAATTACTGTAGCTTTGGTCAACTAAATTTAAAGGTTCAGAAGTATCGACTCCTATGTGCAAACTTTTGGTATATTGCATCTTTTTCTAAAGGCCTAGCGAACTTTGTTTGAGGTCACAAAGTCTGTGAGAAAGCAAGCATATATCGACCGTTAAGTTGTTACTGTATTTCTTGGCTTTTGCTTTCTATTGAGCTCAGAACATCTTTAATCACAACAGAGGTGACAATATACATCCCTGACGAACTGTAGAACAGGGTCAGAATGCTTGCCATTGTGAAGAACGGAACATCTGACGTGGTCGTAGCTTTCTGTGATCAGGGATATAAGTTCTTCCTGTATACATACCTCTTCTGCGAAGTGCTGACAATATATAATTTCGATTTATGCTATCGAACGCTTTTTCGAAGTCAATAAAAAGAAGATAAAGCTTGGAATTAAATTCCACACATTGCACAATAATGATGCAAAGGGTGTTTATATGATCGGCGTACGAATAACCACAAATAAAATTTAATATTGATAATTCCATGCAATGTTTGACTTCCATCAAAATTACATTTTTTCCATTCCTCAGAAAAACCAATCATATCGGTTGTCCAAATATACTAAGGACAGATTGTCTAAACAAATTTGCCACTTGTCTTCTTAGAGTAGGAATGGTTCAAAAACCATTTATGTTTTAGAATCTTAATGATTTTTGTATTCTATGATTTCGTACAGCATAATTAGAATTTTAGGCAAATAATTATTTCAACGCATGAAAAATACTGTTAACTGTCACAAACTATAACATTTCCAAATTAATATAATAAATTAACCAACAACCTTTTGTTAACAATTATTTATTTAATTTTCATATGTTTCGTGGTTTGTACTTTTCTAAAAGCAAATAAAATTAATTGAAATTGTATTGTATTGTAGTGTGCTGCCTTGCATGGCATTGTTTGTGTGAAATTTCTATTAAATTTGTGAAATAGATGACTTTCTAAATTATTTCCTGTTATTAGATATTTAATATAAATAAAGTGTATTTTACATTTATGCATAAAATAATAAATATCCAAACATTGTATTGTATGTCATTGTTTTTAAATTATTATTATTATCATTATTACCCAGAAAAAAAATAAATAAAACGTACTTACATATATCCAATGATGGGTTTGGTTAAGAAGGGTTGTGCCCATAAAATAGCACATCCACTTACTTACTGACTTATTCCTGACCTCTTCTACATACCTTGCAGTGTAGAGGTATCACAAAGATTTCGCTCAAGGCACAAGGTGCAAAAATTTTTTTGATTTTTTTATATGGATTTTGACAGTAACAATTATTTTATTTTTACTTACAATTGAAGATTAATGTCAAACTCCATATAAAAAAAATTAAAAAATTAAAAAATATGCCTTGATTTTGCCACAGGCCTTGGTTCAGGCCTAGGATTTTTGCACTGTTCGAACCAATACCATTCGTCGAATCAATCAGATAATGGATTGTGAGGTCTGTTCTTATTTTTTTTAGAAAATGTTTGTTTATTTCCAATCAAAGCACTAGTTAGAATGTATAAGCTTTAAAAGAAACACTCTGTCTGGTGACAACACAGGAGGTCATTCACTGCTGACCACTTCCTGGACGTTGCTTCACATCAAAGTTTCTTAAAACCGGGTAGAAGCAGCGACTAACTCTCTTTACCAACTTGCTCAAAGATTCGGGTAGCCCTCCTACGGAATACTACAGAAAGGCTATAACCACAAACCAGGCAGGTCTGACTGATCGGAGTGTTGGGGCAGTTAGCATTAACCACCCACAACACAACAAGACGAGAGCTACTCGTCTCATTTAAAATACATCATACTCTATGGGAGAGTGGATGTATTGAATCTGCTAAATACTACGGAAGCAATAAAACTCTTCACCTAGGTCAGACAACGGTTTCTATCTAGCTCAATTATAATCTGCATAATACCCCGACAACCGCTGCATCACAATTCAACAAAATTTGTCAACAGCACTGGTTATATACCCATTCGCATACGTAAGCTTACATCCAGCGTTGATGGGGACTACCCTTTCACATAAAGACAGACAAAGGGGTAGACATTTTTTTAACTTTAACGTAATGCTTGGGAAAATGTAAAAACTACCGGTTTCTTCAGGATTTTCCCCAATAAAGTGGTATAGTATTTTTGCTTATATAAATTAAACTTACTTCGGTACTAGTACATTTTTTGAACTATTTATAAAGACAACCTCTAGCAAATGTGAACAAAAGGAAACTTGGCTCATAAATTGTAACGGCTCTCCCTCCAGCGCTATCCAAACAGCAAATTTTAAAATAAATTCTATGAATTATTGTAAAACACTCATTGTGTGAGTCACGCCAATATTTTGTTCCATATTGCTTTGAAAATAATCCACACCAAATTGTAAGATTTTTACGAATTGACTTTATATAAAGGTACCCATCACTGGATAAAATTAAATAATTTGGATAAAAATCTAAAAATTATTGTAAAACTCTGTAGAAGACAGAGTTACTTATTATTTTAAAACAGCGCCATCTGTTGCACAACCGTGTTTAAAATATCCCGCTTACATTTAATTTTGTGATTATTTTAAAACAGCGCCATCTGTTGCGCAACCGTGTTTAAAAGATGCCTTAAAGTATGCAGTCCCTTTAAATCGGTTTAAAAAAAATCGACGTACTTTCACTTCTTTTGCTCCACTTTCTCTTGAAAATAAGATATTTTTGGAGAAAAAAAGTATCCTATATTGGAATCAGGATAATAAGGTACCTCCTCACAAAATTTTGTTAAAATCCATTTAGTAGTTTTTACGTGATGCGAACACAAAAAAAGAAAGAAAGACAGACAGACAGATGAGTTACTATTTTATTATATTTATATAGATTCCTCTAAGTAAAAAACATCGATTGAAAGAAAGTAAACAGATTTTTAAAGCCTCAACTTCCAAAAAAAATTTGGCAGCACAGTGGCTATCAAAGTCAGGGTAGCCAATTTAAAAAAAAAACACATTTTTTTGGAACATATCTTTCCTGTTTTAGGAATTAAAATAAAACGTAAAATATTAAAATTTGTTATTACCACTTGTTTATTACCTCTCTTAGTTTAAATTTTTGTAAGGATACGTCAGTCCGTTCAGAATTTGTGTCGATTCAAATTCTATACTGTATTTCTCTTTGAAATTCTCCAGTTTTAAAAGTAAATAACACTTGAAAATTGCAGCGCGAAATTTTTTTTACCAAACATTAATCTAGAGGTCTTAAATTTTTTGTCTGATATCAAATACTTGTAGGAGATCCACAAACTTGGTCTAATAATATTTATTTTTTTACCATTTTCTATTTAAAAATGCTTAACTTGTTTATATACATTATGTGTTTATATACATTGTTGCCATTTTCAGATTCATTCATAATGTTTTTATACACATTTTGAATTTGTTGAATTTAATTCAAAACTTGCTTTAATTTTGGCGCTCCCTTTAGTTATCGTTCTCTGCAATTCAAAACCCCAGTAAACAAAACTAAAATACATCGAATAAATATTTATTATTTCTTAAAATTTTTTGTTTAAAATAAACAATTTAATTGTTTGTGTTGTTGGTGTTAAATTCATAAAAAAAATAATTTATAAAAAATTGAAAAATGAAGCTAAAATATTTTTTGTATAAATGGATGGATGGATGGAATTACAAATATTCACAAAATATTTCTTTACAATTTCTTCGAAAATTTGATTTTGAACAACAAATTTAAAAGGTTTTTTTAAACAAACTTTCTTAAGGTTTGGCATTGTTTAAAATTGAGTGATGTTTCCGACATTTTTAAAACAGAAAAAAATAACAACAATGCATTACAGGTCTAATTGTTTGTCATAATTGTGTAAAAGTGATCTTTCGATCTTTTTACCAAAATCTTGTTGAACTCCAACATTTCTTTGGAGGTGATGTGAACTTCATACAGAGAAAATGATTTATTAAAATAATCTTAGGGGCTTTTGGCTTTAAAAAGACGTTTGTTTTAATTTAGTTTTTTATTATTTTTTCCCCCCTTTTGGTACTTCACTTTCACAAGTGTTTAGTTAGTGTTAAAAAACAGGGAGAGGTGAGATTGAAATTCAAAGGAGGGTGTTTACATACACAACAAATTATCTTGCAAGAGGAAGATACCGGAAATGCTCAAAAAGAATAAATGTCTACTCTTCGTCCAGGAATTTCACAGGTAGAAAGTGGAGATTACGATCAAAAGTGGCGAATTGGATTACACATCAGTAGTGAGAAAAATTCTTTCGTATGAATGCATTGTATGGAGGAAGGCTGGGAGTGCAAACTAAATTTCTTGCAAAGGCCCAGAGATGTACATCACTGGACATCACAAGTAGTGCTGGAAATTTCTACTTCTTTCAATTACTCGAAACTACTCAATATTTTTCAATTGGCTACTCAATACTTCCGTTTACATAATAGCAGAGGAAATTTTATCGGTCTAGTTGTCAAATATTTTTATAAATTTATTTCCAAAAATAAATTTATGAAAGTATCGATTAACTACTTTTGTGTATTGAGTACCCAAAGAAACGATCGAGTATCGAGTACTTAATACTTTGCCAGCACTAATCACAAGTGACATAAAGAGTACACATCAGTCGGCCTTGAACATCATTCTGCAGTTATTACCCATTGATATTGTCGTAACAGAAATGGCGGCACGAAGTTTATAAAGACTAAGTAAGTCCGGATTAGTGAGATTAGGGTCACCACCACCCTACACAAAAATCTTGAATGACCAAATATGGGTCTACGGACTACATTGGAATGGCTCGAATATGAATCTAGTCGCTAGTTCTGTTGTTTACATATGGGGTATGTGATACAGATTTAAGTTAATACCTGTGTGTGTTACCTTAACCTGACCACCTTGCTGCGCATAGCTAACCTAACAAGTAGAAAATTTCGAATATTGTTAACAGGTCCAAGCTCATACCCCATGTACAGGACTGTAGACTATCTAAACTCCAGACTCCAAACCATAGCGACCAAGTTACTCCCAGAAGCGGTCACTAATACCGGCCACATAGATTTGAAGGAATCCTTATCGCGCTATCGGTTACCAGTCGTTAGGATACTGACCAGGTCTCGTAGGTTTATATCTTCCAGTTTCATGCCCCTGCAAGCAACAGGGACTGGTGGCCAAATACACCCCGAAAGCATTGGCGTTCAGGTGTTAAAAGTCAACAAGATATGGCCCCGGAGGTTCTACTTACGGGTAACAGACGCTCAACACATAATGGGTCCTGCACAGAAAAAAATTTTTGCACCAATTAAAGGTTTTAATTAGTTTTAAATTAAAGTTCTATTAATTTTTTTAATTGATTTAAATATATTTCTTTAAAACAGAACAAAAAATGTTCTAAATAAACAGATAATTGAATTAATTAATTATAATCAATTCAATTAATTTAATAGACTTCATTAATTTAATTTATTTTATGTATTTAATTTTATTAATTTAATTAATTTAATTAATTTAATTAATTTAATTAATTTAATTAATTTATTTAATTTAATTAATTTGATTAATTTAATTAATTTAATTAATTTGATTAATTAATAAATATAATTATTTTAATTAATTTAAAATTGATTTAATTAATTTATTTATTTTATTCAATTAATTTAACTAATTTATTTAATTTAATTTCTTAATTAATTACTTAAATTAACTTAATTAATTAAATTAATTAAATTTAATTAAATTAATTAATTAATTAATTTAATTCATTAATTAAAAAAATATTTTCAATTAATTCATTAAATTAATTAAACAAAAAAAATATTTTCAATGAATTACATTAAATTAATTAAATTAACTAAATTAATTTAATTAATTTAACAAACTTAGTTAATTTAATGAATTAATTGAAAATATTTTTTTAATTAATTAATTAAATTAATTAAATTAACTTAATTAATTAACTAATTAAATTAAATAAATTAATTAAATTAGTTAATTTAATTAATTAATTGAAAATATTTTTTTTGTTTGCATGAACTCTGAGACGTGGAAAAGAGCAGTACATTTACTGATCAGCCATTACTATAAACAACCCAATAGGTTATTATTAATGTAGAGATAATATTAAGCAAGACCACTTCGATGGGTCACTCTTTGACTACTTCATATTAATTTTGGAGAAATAGAGAGGATTTAAGGGTTTCAAGGGCTATGTAGCCCATACCTGCTTCTAGGTTTGCACAGAACAGTTTTTAAGGTTTCTTTAGGGTAACAATGAGCCATTTTTCGGTGAGAGCTAGAACCAGTTTATTGTAAAATGGCACTCAGGATTGTTGGAGGATATGCGAGGATGGCAAAGAGTTGCGAACGATTTCACAATGGGATAGACAATTTAGCGGGTTGTAGAATTGAAGATTTATTATGAGAATCAAATGGCTTAATGATATAAAATAGTAAATGTGAGTTTATTACGGTATAAAGGGAGAAGGGAGAATAAGAGGTAATGGACCATTAGGTCTTCGTGTGCAGGTGTCTCAAGTGGTAACTGGCGGTATCCTTCCTAATCTAGTCTTATATGTTAAAAAAAAACGTTTAGTTTTCTCATGAAATCACATTTATTTCTTCAATTGCATTTCGAAACTTTATGTAATTATTTGTTAAATAGTTTTTTCAAGTTAAATGTTAATTAAACTCATTGAAAGCTTTATTACAATCTCATTTAGGCCTATCATTTTATGAATGATATTTAAAGTAACTACTTACTTCTAATTTGTTTCGAAGTGAACACTTGTTTAGGCCACTATGCCCCTGACTATGAATATAAATAAAATACTTTGATCGTTTAAATGTGTACGTTTGTATGTTTGTTAAGCATTTGGCTACATTTGAGTGATTTTTTTTATTATTTTCTTAACCCTGTTTATTTTTTTATGAACATAAGTTTTCCACCTGTCAAGGCCAAGTTTAGTTTAATTAATGATAATTTTTTGTTTGGTTTTACTTTTATGAAGGGTTAATGCAGTTTTTTTCTTCAAAGTTATGATGTTTATTTATAATCCGAAATCACTGAACCATAATTTTTGCCATGTTTTTTTTTTTAATTTTTGTTAAACACAAACATTTAAATAGTTTACAACGAAATGTAAAGTTTAAACTTGTATAAAGTAGCAAAATGATGATTACAAACAAGTCTGACGCAATTGCAAGTTGCTAACCGCGATAAAGAGAAACAAAATAAAAGAAGAAACTTACAATTACATGAGTAGTTTCGGGTTAGGCTTGAGTTCGTTTTCCAATCCTTATAACTTATATATTTTTAAAAATTGTACTAATCAAGTGTAGAAATAGTTTTTCAGAAACAAAATTTTGACTGAGTAAAGAGTCCTCGGAGAAATATAGCCACTGTGTCCAAAACCTGACATGTAAGGAAATCGAACCTAGTGGAAAGGCAATACAATAGAATCCTCTGAGAAATGTACCACCCATTATAGCCTATTGAAAACAGGAAAAATAGCCAAGCCTGTTATTGCTTGATTTTAGTTCTTTGTTTTTAAATACAATATAATTTAACTCCTTTGGGTTGGGTAAACATGTTTCATAGTTTATTTTTTTTCCTATTTTTTTATGCTAATATGTATAGGAAAACTATTTCTACGTCCCCACCCAATATAAAACTGTTTTGCATAAATTTTTTTATTATTTTTAAGAAAATTGTTAATAAAAAAAACATTATATTCTTTTGTACGACTTTCAATAATTTTAGGCATAAAATAAGCTCTTAAAATGTATTATTTTAATTTAGTTTAGTTTAATAGGAGAATTTATGCTCTTCCCACGTTGTGTCTGTAATTTATTCACATTTATATTTGTTGGATGTGGATTGACTTTCTTTATAAAAAATATGAAAACTATTTGATCTAGATTGTTTAATTTAAAGGAATGTCAAGAAAGGTTGTTCACGCAAGAGGTGAAAAAAATATATGAAAGTGTGTGGAAATTCATTACAACTTGATGTGTCACTCGCCCCTTTCTTGTTATTCTTTTTTCGAGAGTTTTGCATCTCATTCTCGTATTGAATAATGGTTGAACTATCATTAGCTGTACTGTGTTACGATTGTTTCTGTGATTTTTTCATTGATTACGCTCTTTCGTTTTAATCACATTTTTTTTTTTAAATAACAATTGCGTTTTAGTGTTGGTGGAGTACCATAAAAACTCAAAGGATGTGGAGCACATTTTTATAGATTAACAAGAATTTTATATAGCGAACTAAACCTTAAATTGTTGGCCATAAGAGTATTCTGGACCTAGTAAGTAAGTAAGTAAGTAAGTAAGTAAGTAAGTAAGTAAGTAAGTAAGTAAGAAGGGTAGGGAAGCTTAATTGCCGGTGGAAGAAAAATAGACACTCATTGAGGAAAGCGTTATACACAGTGAGTGTTTGGAGAAGGACGTCAACATTTTTAATGATGTTTCTCCTATGGACGGTAGAGCAGGAGCAGGTGTATATTCATTTAAATCTAAACAGATATGCCTCGATTAATGATGTAACGTTCATGTGTGTTAAAGGACACATAGGCGTAGCTTGAAATGAAGCAGCAGACCAACTAGCACAAGCAGCATCTGCTGTGAATTTCCGTGGAATAGAACCCAGAGTGTACTATATATTGGCCTAATAAGAGCAAAGTTCCTACAATGGGTAAACTCATTAAACCTGAAAAGGTGGAGGGAGGCTACTGCAAGCAGACAGACTCGAATGGTGCTGAAAGAGACCCTTGGCAGAAAGACCAGTAAGGTGATCAGATATAACAGAAGTACCTTAAGTTGGATAACTGCCTTAGTGACAGGTAATGGAAACTTCAATTATTGAAGAAGATGATACTTGCAGATTGTGCCTTAATGTAAATGTCCATTACTGGCTAGCATAAGGCTTAGGACCATGAGCAGAAACTTGTTAAATATGAATACAATGGGGGGATCTAAGCCTTGGACAAATTCTACCAATACTAGAGACTCCATGATAAGATAGAAAGCCGATAGTTAAAGACGGGTGGTAGCACATGATTCAATGGAATTAAGGTTGCCGGATATTACAAACCGGTTGTCTATGATCACTGAGGACGGATGGGGGTCGAAAAGGAAACCATTTAGAAATAAGTCGATAGCCCAACTAAATTAATAATAAGAACTTTAAGTTGAATATCTGGAAACAAAAAACTCAGATGGCAAACGTGAAACTCTAGGAGCAGGTTTCAGGAGTTCATATTTCCTATGCAAAGGTAAGGTTAGAATAAACGGGCCTACTGCACAAAGCAAGTTCATTCGGAGGTCGCTGAAGTTCATTGTGATACCATCTACCGTTTCATCATGCCCTCTACCCCCACTGTTTCCTAAAAAACTCCAGTATCTGTAGATCAAAATAAGAACCTGGAGCTACTCCTATGAAAAGCTATGAGTACACTTGCAGTTTATCTTTGCTGCAAATAAATTATCAAATCCATTTAAATCCAAAAAAAATAATTGGGAGTGATTTGCAAAGCTATTTTTTAATGAGTTCTATTTAAAAAAAAACACTCCTTTTTAAAAACCCTGTATTCACTTGAGTGCCTTGTGTATGATTAATAAGAAAATTCAAAATTGCTATAGACATAACTAAATGTTAAAGAGTTTCTTACAATTTTCATATGTGAAGCATTTTTTTTAGTATTTTTTTACAAGTAGTTTTTGTCTGAACTCTATTTAGTTAAAATTATATGTTAACATGCATTTTTCAGTTGAGATAAAATGAATTTAGTTGAGGTGTGTGCGCCGCGAATTGTTGTACTTAAAACTTCGCTGAGTGTCTGTTTGATGAATTTATTCATCTGAAAGTATGTACGAGATCAAATTAAAAAAAAAAAAAAAAAAAAACTATGCATTGTTGTAATATCTAGAGAATTGTGAAAATTTATTTAAATAAAAAATAAAACTGTAGATGCAAAATTAAACTAATTATTTTATATGAAAAAGAGAAGAAAATCTTTTTCTTTTAATTAAAACTGCGATATTAATAAAAAAAAAACGTAGACATTAAAATTAAAACAAAGAAAAAAATTTAATTATTATTTATCATAAACAAGTAAATAAAGACCTGTCAGCACATGTTGCACATTTTTCAAATTGTTTACAAACAGTTATTATTTTGAATAACGGTAAACGAAACAGGGTCACAATCCGTGGTTGCGTCTAAGCAAATTCTCAGTTTAAAAAAACTTACGTTTGTTTTTTTTCAAACTCAAAGGAAATGTATTAAAATTAAAAAAAAAAAATAAATACGAGGGTAGATCAATATGTTTTTAAAAAATATTTGCAAAGCTTTTAAAAATGTGACTTTGTAAAAATTTCTAACATATAAAGTCTCTAAGCGGTATAGCCACTCTCATCCCAGGAAATTCAAACGTAGTGGAAAACGAACGAAAGAAAATTGCTAAAAAAAAATTAAGTTTGGAGATCTCATGTACGTCTAATACAAGAGTTTTTACTAACTCACTATTTCAAATTTAATAGAAATGGTTCCCTTGTTTTTATTCCCTAAGATGGAAGGGTTTGGATGCACTAACCATATTTGTTAATTATTATTTTAGAGGGAGTATCGAAGCAGACCGCTTCCTTAATGGGTACCTTTTCGATCCCCTTTCGCCCTCAATGATTATAGACAATCAAATTGTAATTATGGCAACCTTTTTTAATTAAGGCACATGCTACCACCAGTCTTTATTCTAGACTGATTTCAGACTGTCGACTGGTAATTGTTGACCTTCTTTCTCATCACGGAGTCTCTAGTAATTACTAGCATTTCTTCAAGGCTTACTTTTCCCGTGACATCCAGATTTAACAAGTTTCTGTCCGTGGCCTTCGCTAGTGAGTGCTGGACATTCACACACAATGCGTGCAACCACCTCAGCGTCTTCCAGGCATAGGCTGCAAATATCATATTCTTCGATTTTCATTTTGGCTAGATGATACATGAAATTTCCATGCCTATTCACTAACGCAGTTATAAAGCTTAGGGTATTTCTTTTATATCTAAGCAACTTACTTCTAAGCAACAACCCTTCGAGCCTATCCGCAGGTTAGGCTCGAGTTCAGCCATTGTAGAACCTTCGCTCACATTAGGCCATTACCCAGTGCTACTCTGGGTTCTGGTACAATTTACGGTAAATCATTTTTTTGCAAGTTGGTCTGCTGTTTCATTGCCAGCTATGCCTATGTGTCCTTTAACCGACATCAACGTTGCCTCATTAATCGAGGCACACTTGTTAAGTTTTAAAACACATTCCAGCACTAGATTAGACTACATGTTCACTTGCCTCATGCGTTTTATAACATGCAGCATCCCAAGCAATTCTGCCTGGTGAACAGAGACGTATTCTTCAAACACATACAGACAAGGAGCTGTGATGATTATACACCCGATTTTAAGCAATGTTGCGCAATAGATGGCGCTGTTTTAAAATAATGAGTAACTCAATTCCTGTCTGTCTTTTACAGAGCTTTACAATGTTTTTTTAGAATTTTATATAAATTTTTGAATTTCATCCAGGGATGGGTACCTTTATATAAATTAAATATTTGAAATTTGTAAAATTTACTGTGGATTACTTTCGAATCGAACGAAATATTGTCAGGACGCACACAACGTGTGTGGACTCAGCTAGTTAATTATATAAACGTGGCAACTTTCTTTCCGATGCAAAATTTATATGATTAAACCACGGATGAGTACGTTGCCACAACTTGTTTGTTCGACCAAGTATGATTCAAATGGAGCTTGGTTTATCCGTTAATATATTTGCTACTCGTAGGCAGTTAATAGCGAACAACTTATTTGCCAGGAGTCCAAGAAAAGTGCTCAAAAAATATGAGCAAAGTAGCAGGGGAGTGATTACGAAACAATAGGACTAATTTTACGTCGCTGCCTGCTCAGTCTCTAGGCCTCAATCCAATAGAAAATGGATTAGGAAGGCATTAACATAAGTTTTTCTCCCAAGAGACCGTCGAGAACAAATGATTTATAGGATGCCTTGCGGAATGCATGGCAAGAAAGTTTTTTTTTCTTCCTTCAATGTTAAGAATTTTTTCTCATTATAGGCATTGCTATTTTTATGCACACAGCTGTACATATATATATATCTGGCGGAAGCTTTCTTGAAGAAAACCAAAAATTATGCCAATACAAAATTTTGTTTGTAACGTTATTTATTTTTAAACTTAATAACTTTAAAGTTTTTTTTTCAGCTGTGTTATTGATGCACACAAAAGAATTTTTCATTGTGCACACAACCTCAAGGAAGCCTCAAATATGTTTGTTTGTGTTTGTTTGTTTGTTTGTAATGCATAATGCGGCTACTGTACTGAACATACAACAAAATAAAAGAAAATCTTTGAAGCGTTTCCATAAAACAACAACAACAAAAAATATGCAAAAATATAAATATAATTGCACATTAATGCAATATTATTTTCTAAAAGAACAACAACAAAACACTTTAACAAAAGATAAACAAACAAACAAAAATGTAAATTGACCACTTGTTGTTTAAACTGTTTACTTGAGTGGTGAAAGAGAGTCAGTTAAAGAGGTAATTGAAAGGGAGACTCTTTTAAGCTGCAACTTTGCCATTAAAAAAGAGAAGCTGAAGTAATATAATTAAAACTCAATTTTTTTATTTATTTTTATTGTTTATTTTTTCGCAAAAAAAAAATAAAACATGGTCTAATGAACAGACCATCCATGACTGCGTGGCATGTAATGCTTATTTAAAATTTAATAAGAGACGTTATATTTAAAATAAAATAATCAATCTAATTCAATCAAATATTTATGAGGATTTACTTTAATCAAAATTAAAAAATTTCACTAATTTGTTAAATATTTTCAGGATGAACTGTGTGGCCCACAATGTCAATGATTTCGAGATCGTGGGCCAGACAGTAAAACATTATTACAAACATAAAATAGTCTTTTTCCTCAAAGAAGTTTTGTTTTAACAAAATTCAGACTCAGATGATCAATTACCGTAACCATTTTATTTTGAAAAGACGATCCAAATACGAGGGTAATTCAATAACCGGTATGCAAAAAAAAAAAGATTTATAAATTATTCTTAAGCAATATTCTTATGTGTGTTTTACTGAACAGTGTATAAAGTTGGTTTGGGAGATTATTTTAGGTTTACGCAAAAATCAATTGTTTACGGGATACTAGCCAATATTCTCGAAAGATGTTTTCTTATATTGTAACTGTCCATCCGATTATAAATTACAAGCATTTATTTATCACAATGACTTGAATTTAGAGCTAAATAATTACATACAAGAAAATGTTGATCTAACGTGTTGAGGCAACCAGTTTGCTTGCGGCTTAAATATCGAAATACGAGGGCAATGGGATAATTCTAATTCTGTTACATTTTTATTTCTATCGTAGTAGATATCAATACAACATTGCTCCCACACAACTTGGTTAATTTAAGTAAACATGGAAAAAAAAAGAATTTCTGATTAATGTTGAAATGGTGACTCGTATTTCGGTTCAATGCAACACTGCACGCACAGTGGGGCAGAATCAAAATATTTTGGAAATAATTCAGCCGTTTGTAAAGGGCTAGGCCGATTGATCCAAAATTTGGCATGAGCATAGCAGAGGAGTCTCTCAGCTTAAGTTTTGACCGTAGGCAATTCTTCAAATTTTTGTAAATATTTTTCAAAATTTTTTGTAAAACTTTGGTAATTTTTTTTAGTAAAAATTTTTTTGTAAAAAATTTTCTGCAAAATTTTTTAGTAAAAAATTTTCTGCAAAATTTTTTTGAAAATTTTTTTAAAATTTTTTGTAATTTTTTTTTTTTTTGTAAAATTTTTTTGCAAAAAGTTTTTTGGAAACATTTTTTGAAAATTTTTTCAAAATTTTTTGTATTTTTTTTTGTTTATTTTTTGTAACATTTTTTTGCAAAAAGTTTTTTGGAATCATTTTTTGAAATTTTTTTTTTAATTTTGAAAATTTTTAATTATAATTGGTCGAACTATTTATGTATTACATACAATGAAATTTTTATTTATATAAAAAGTCGTTTTTAACTTTTTGTAAAATTTTTATAATTTTTTGAGTATAAATTTTTAGTAAAAATTTTTTAGTAAAATTTTTTTGCAAAATTTTTCGTAGAAATTCTTTGTAAAATTTTTTGTAAATTTTTTTTTGAAAAAAAATTTTTGGAAATATTTTTGAAAAAATTTTTTGGAAATATTATTGAAAAATTTTTTTTGGAAATATTTTTGAAAAATTTTTTTAGAAATTATTTTGTAAAAATGAGCTATTGATTGCTTCTGGTTACCAGTGGGCACCCTGTGGGTCTATTGGTGGTAGCCTTTAATACAAATCAAAGCAGAAAAACCTTACCAACCTTAAAATAAACAAAGAATCGGCCCTTGCCTATCGCCGTCTAATATTTATTTCACAAAAAAAATTTATTTTTATTTATTTAACAAGAAAGTTAAGACAACATGAAAAAATATAGGTGGGCGTGTTTTTACCCACAGCCTACAATGGGAAGGTCTGCTGTTACTAAATTGCAATCCAAAAATTTTCAAAACTATGCCTGGCAGATTGGTGGGCTTAAATTTTCTGTATCTCGTGTGGCGCCTTGGGAAATGACATTTCAACGTCAACACAGCCAGACGGACATCATTTAATCAACTTTTCTATGTATAAGTATTCAGAATATATATACTTTATGGGGTCGGAAATGAATGTTGTAGAAATCACACACGGAATGACTAACTTATGTATACCCTATCACCTGCTTACTTAAATAAGTTGCCTCTTGTATAGCCAGCATAAAAATTTAATTATTATAAATTAGTTAAAGCCAGGCTTTTGCCTTTTTAGTGTTTTTTTTCGATTTTTATTTAATTTTTTTTTTTAATTGAGGCATTTTTTCAGAAACTGTAAAAACTCCATTAAATGAATTGTTAATTAAATTACCATTTGGTTAATAAATACAAAGAAAATCATAAAATTAGGTACAACGGTGAATGAACTCAAACATTTAAAGACAAAAAACCAAAAAAAAAAGAAAAAAAAAACTTTGAAACAAACTAAACAAAATCCCGCACAAACAAATCAAATGTCACACTTAAAGTCGAAACCGCACCAAGCTGCTGCCAATCTGACTACCGACTTTTTAACGATAAGATGAACATTTTTTTTATTGCATATTAAAAATGTTAAAATTAAGACGGAATAAGCTAAACGGAACCTTAAAAAATAAAATTGAAAAAAGAACAACAAAAATTAAACTTTAAACAAAATCAAAAAAAAAAAAAAAACAATGAATAAAAAAAACTTGAAATCAAGCTTTTCATTGCAAATGCCAAATTTTATAAATTTAGACTTCTGGCTTACCGTTTGTCATTTAACAATTTTAACAAACAAACAATACGACTATGAACGACGATCACTAGCATGAGTAAGTGACGATTCTTGATTACTCATTGCAAACGTTTTAATTGAAAAGCCAAAATTTCAACTGACTTCTTAAACGAGGTTAGTCAATAAAATCAGCTGCTGGGTAAATAACTTCTGTTTTTGTAAAATATTGGTTTGCATTTATTTATTTTTTAAGCAAAATTTGTTTACAACAGAGAGAGAGAGAGAGAAATAGCAGGTAGATAGAGTGTGTTTTATGACCAGGGTTGTCAGATTTATTTTTAGCTATTTCGCAAAAATCGATGTGAGAAATCGCCAAAATCACCAAAACAGTTTTTTGTTAAAATTTTTTTGTTATATACAATATTTTTTAATTTTAAAAATATTGCGAACAAATCGCAAAGGTATTTGTCACCGTGTTCTTTTTTAGAATATGTTTTATAGGAATTAAATTTATTCAACATTACTAAAGATCAACAGATATGTGCCACATGAGTTTTGGTGAAATTCGTTATTGAAATCGATCTTTCTATCCAGTAATTAGCAGCATGTAAATTTAAAAAAATCAAATTTTTTCTTAAAAATTAAATCACCTTATTTGTAAAATATATTCCTTCAATAATTCTTACTTCAAAACTTCCTTTATATCCAAAAGTATGTTTATAAAAATTTTTGAAAAAAAAGAAATATTGTTTGTTGTGAGGAATTGCAACATTTTAAAATCGAAAGATGTTTGTTGTAAAATCATATTTAAATATGAAAAACAATTTACTTTTAAAACTTTAATTTCTTTATTATCCACTTTGATATTTCTTAACTAAGTTTCTAATTTTAGCCAAAAGTCAATGAAAAAATGTCGACAATATCGCCAACTATTATAAAAATCGCCATGTCACCAAATCCAAAATTCTATCTCCTAATAAGATTAAAAATCGCCACGTTTGGCGAGAAATCGCAATATCTGACAACTCTGGTTATGACTGGATAAGTCGATTCCTATATACCCTTCATCAGAGTTTCAAAAATATCTTTATAATTATAAAATGTATGTGAAGATAAATATGTACATATGTCGAGTTAAATACGTTTTTGAAAAAATATAGCATGCAATAAAAAAGTTTTCCCATATATTTAGTACGTATTCTGCACAGATTTTTGAAGCAATATTGTTACTGTGTTTCCAAACCCTTCATTTCATTTCATTACTGTTTCCAAACCCTTCAATTGAATTTGTGAAAACTTTTACACAAATTCATTTTGAAAAAAGTATGAATACAGTTTGTATAATCTATTGTCCTCCTATTCCACAGGGTTTGATTCCCTGAGATCGCAGGGTTTGGACACAGTGGCTATTTCCCTACGAGAACTAATATATTAAAAATTTTCACCAAATCACATTTTCAAAATGTTGTAAAAAATTTCACAAATTCAATATGGAAAAAATATGAATACAGTTTGTTAGTATGATCTATTGTCTTCCTATTCCACCAGGTTTTCTTTTTCTGTGAGATCGAAGGGTTTGGAAACAGTAACAATATTTCCTAAAAAAAGTACGAAAATCTGTGCAGAATACGTACGTAAATGTATTGGAAAACTTTTTTATCGCATGCTATATTTTTTTCAAAAACGTATTTAACTCGACGTATTTATCTTCACACACATTAAATTTAATGAGAGTAAAAATTGTAATTCCCAAAAATTATTGGATCCAAATAAGCGTAAAAATTTCTTAGTATAAATACAAGAGGAAGGAGATAATTCCTTTTTGTATTCCCAACGCAGTAGCTTTCAACGCAACACTGCTCTCGTTATCTGATCTCTGCTCTTGTTAATTATTGCTGGATTACTATCGAAGTTTGAGCAAGATGTATGCATTAGTTTGCTTTTAACAGCCATTGGAAGAAAACAACCTCATTAGCAAGGTAGGTTTATCCTGCTAGGTAATGTCGTCCACCCAGCTGATTTGGTAGTTCGACCTGTCAAAAGTTGTATGTGTTTAGAAATTTTATAGTGCACAAACGAGAAAGCAATAAAACACATGCATGCCTTCTCAATTTTCTTATATGTTTTTTGACATTTCGAACTACAAAGCAACAATAAAATAACACTTTGTTGTTGTATTTGTTGTAGAGACGCCACTACATAGTAAAATAAATCTATCTAGGAAAAATTTCAACAGGAAAACTGGCGGATATATTAACGACAATACAGGATACTCGAAGCATCTAGAGAGAATGTTATATTATGTTATGAACTGGTGAGGTTAGTTTCTGCGATGAAGAGGAGTTCGGTAAAAATATCTCTCAGTCACTAAACTGAGCAGTCTTGCAAGCTAGCTAGGTTACACGATATCGCAAGCTATAGGCTTAATGATACGATCAGACTGATTATGGTAGTTTAGTGTGGCCAGAGAATAGGACTTGGGTGGTTCTATTGAAGATATCAGAAGAAATCACGATGGATTAATAGGTATCCGAGATGAGATGTCTAGATTATCTATACATAAACATAATAAAATAGTAACTCATTTCCTGTCTTGTCTGTCTGTCTGTCCTTCTGTTTTTGTGATCGCAACACGTAAACACCACTACATGGATTTTAACAAAATTTTGTGAGGCGATGCCTTAGTATCCTAATTCCAACATAGGATACTTTATTCCGCAAAAGAATGTGAAGAAAAAGCAGTGAAAGTATTCCGCTTTTTTATTGATTAAGGCATCTATTATTCTATTTTTGAAAGCAGTATATTTTAAGCAATTTTACGCAACAGTCTGTCTTTTACAGAGCTTTACAATAGTTTTAATAATATTTTTATCCAGGGATGGGTATCTTTATATAAAGTAAATACGTAAGTCTTAAAATTGGGTGGGTGTGGATTACTTTCAAAGCAAAATCGAACAAAATATTGTCAGGACTGTGTGTTAATACACATACATTTTTATTCAAACAAAAAAAAAAAAACATTGTTTACTTTTATTTAAACGTAAACATTTCCTACTTAAGCATTTATTTGACCTATTTAAGAAATTCACTTTTTGTTTTAATTATTTAAAGTCAACGACACTTTTTAATTTGTAATTATTAAAAGCTAATGACACTTTTAAAGGCCAATGAATTTTATAGTTAAGCCAGCAACTTTTATTTTGTTTTGATAACTATGCAATTTGTCATTTGTATTGTGTTACTTAGTAGTAAATTTAATTATTATATGTAAGCATAATTTAAGTATAAAAGAAAGTAAATAAAAACGTGCAAAGTGAGTTTTACTTTGAAACTAAAAAGGTTCAACTTGTGTTCTTTTTTTTTACCCTTGATCCACGTTTTCTGCAGGTTAAAGTGCTTGCCAGAAATAACTCTATAAATCAAACTCCTTCAAGTGAATCTGCTTGCAAGGATAATTATCTAACCAAAAACAAAAAAATAATATAATTAACATTTTTGGTGACCCCGACGTGATCCTGTATCAGGCACAGGATTATTATTCTTTAGTTTATTTTTTGATTGGTTAATCCCAGCTTCACATCAAGGATAAAATAGTTCAACATGAGCTCATTTACGGAACTGGTCACTTCTCAGCAGCAGATTGGTCAGCGGATTGAAACCATTATCCGCAACTATAAAAAGGATGCAGCGTCGAGGAAGACATCAACAAGCTACTTCCAAGAGCGGTTAAGAAGACTAGACGAAGAATGGACAACCTTTGAAGACAATGACAGCCAAATTCGCGAGCTGGAGAAGATACAATTCGACCATGATTACTTCCAAAAGGATTATTATACATCAATCCTAAATATCGTGCAGCAATACAGGAAGGAGTTTGAATCATCAATGCTGAAACTACCTACGCCTGAAGCCACGAAACCTGATAGGGGGAAAACTACAGATGATCAAGTCCAGGTAGAACTCGCTAAGACAGCCACGGCACCAGTTGGTGAGCTGGTAAAACTTATGCGAAGGCAGGCAGCCATGATGGCATCGGTCACTCGAATATTAACAGATAACGTTAGTCATGACGATGCCATAGCCGCCACCAGGTTATGGCAAGACATTGAGGAGCTACACTACAAAATCTCAGAATTATGTGATGAAGGAAGCCAGAATGTATACAATATGGAGAGGTTTATCCAGCTCGAAGGGCAGGTCCGAGCAGCCTCCAGAAACTTCAGAGACAATACAGTTCAGATTAATCATGGGCAAAACATTGGGCATTCAGACGCATCGGCAGTACCTATTCCAAAAATTACTATCCCGAAATTTGATGGAAATTACATGAAGTGGAAGGAGTTTCACGACTTATTCTCATCATTAGTCATCAAACAGTCGATTCCGGACATCCAAAAAATGTGGTATTTAAAAACGCATGTAGTAGGGGAAGCATCAAACCTAATCAAACATTTTAGTTCCACGGGAGAAAACTTTGCAGCGGCATGGTCAATCTTGACAACACGTTACGAAAATAAAAGACTGCTTGTAAGGAAAGTGATCCATGAGCTGGTTGATACTCCAACAAAGACAACAAATGATAATTACAAATCGTTCCATGATAAAATCCAAGAGTGCCTCCTATCCCTCAAAAATCTTGACATTGACACTTCATCATGGGACCCACTATTGCTTCATGTGTTACTCAAACGATTAGACCAAACTACACGTCTACAATACGAGCAATCATTATTACAACCAAGAGAAGTACCAACAATTAAGGAGTTTTTACAATTTCTGGAAAGGCATTTTCAATCCATGGAATCGATGGCTGAAAGGGAAAAGAGTGTACAGTCCAAATCAAGGGTGTGCACATCCATAACATCAAATCACAATGTTAGCTCAAACTGCAGAATGTGCAAAAATGGAAATCATCCATTGTTCGCATGCAAAATATTTCTTCAACAAACACCTTCATTAAGGCTTCAATTTGTTCAGAAACAAAACTATTGTGTGAACTGTCTAAAACCTGGTCATAATGCGAAGGCGTGCAACCTCAGAAGTTGCGTGAAGTGCAACAAAAAACACAACACTCTGCTGCATCTCGAAGGCACTAATAACAACCAAGCAGCACCAGCTGCAAAAGCTACACAGAATCAGAATGCAGAAGATCAACAGTCAGCAGCCTTAGGCATCAGCACCACACCAAGTAACCAAAACGCAGCATCACTTGCCGCATCAAACCACTCTCAAACAAAAAGCTACATTCTTCTTGGTACTGCAATGATTAAAGTCCAATCAAACGGTAGAGAGATCCAATGTAGAGCAATCCTTGACTCAGGATCACAGCTAAATCTCATCAGCGAGCGACTAGTTAAACGTCTTGGAATTGCATCAAAACCAGCTTCAATACGCCTCAGCGGTATCGGATCAACTAATACCAGAGTGCAACATAGAGTAAACGTAGCCTTACAATCGCGCATCAACAACTTTAATACGCGACTTGAGGCTGCAGTCCTAACACACATAGTTGCTCCTCAACCGTCGCAGTCACTCAATATTGAGCATTGGCCAATTCCGAAGAATATAGTGCTTGCCGATCCAGAATTCAATCGTCCTGATAAAATAGACATTTTACTAGGCGCAGAGTTTTATCACCAATTAATGTCAGTAGGACAGATCAAACTAGGACATGATTTGCCAATTCTTCAAAACACATTATTAGGTTGGGTTATTGCTGGCAAGGTAGGAGGAAATAAACCATCAAGTGCAGTGTGTGGAATGTGCACAGAAGACGACACTAATCTCGAAGAAGCCATTGCCCAACTTTGGGATATGGAAAATCTAAGTCAGGTTGAAAAAATCCTATCAATAGCAGACAAGTACTGCGAAGATCATTTTGCTCAAACAAACACAATCGACAAGAATGGAAGATTCATGGTAAAAATTCCATTTTGTGACAACCCTGATACATTGGGAGAGTCACACAACATTGCATTCAACAGATTTCTTTCACTGGAAAGGCGTTTATCCAATGCACCCGAAATAAAAGCACAATACATAAATTTTATGAAAGAGTATGAAGCACTGGGTCATATGGCACAAATAGATTTTAATTCCATTGCATCTCCAAATTATATCATCCCTCACCACTGCATCCTAAGACCGGAAAGCGCCACAACAAAGCTTCGAGTGGTCTTTGATGCATCCACAAAAACTTCAACTGATACATCCCTAAATGATATAATGCACACAGGACCTACAGTGCAAAGTGAGCTCTTTTCCATATTACTTCGCTTCCGTTTACCACGTTTTGTTTTCACGACTGACATAGAGAAGATGTATCGCCAATTTATCATGCATCCGGAAGATAGAAAATTCCAAATCATCATCTGGAGGGAAAACCCAACAATGCCAATTAAATATTATCAACTAAACACGATCACATATGGAACGCGTTCGGCACCATATTTAGCAACAAAATGTTTACAAACAATTGGTAAATCAAATATAACGAGATACCCATATGGAGCACAGTTCCTGCTTAAGAATTTTTATGTGGATGATGGAATCGGGGGAGCGGATGACTTACATACAGCCTTGACAATTCAAACGGAATTAAAACACATACTAAGCCAGCATGGTCTCAAACTACAAAAATGGACAGCAAATCACCAGCAGCTACTACAAAATACTGCAAAGGAACAACAAGAAGTTAGTTTTGACTTTAACAACGAGAACCACACTGTCAAAACACTAGGATTAACATGGATGCCAACAGCTGACAAATTCTGTGTCAAGGTCTGCCAAAGGGAAATGAAACACCTCACCAAACGCACAGTAAGCTCAGATTTAGCCAGGCTATTTGATCCTTTGGGTTTGCTATCACCAATTGTTGTCACTGCCAAAATATTTATCCAAGAGCTTTGGCAACTAAAGCTAGGCTGGGATGATGAGTTACCAGAAGAACTTCGCGCTCGGTGGATGACATTCCGCAATGAATTGAAACACATCAACAATCTAAAATTACCTCGACATATGTTTGAAGGACAAATATCATCAAATATACAAATTCATACCTTTGCAGACGCTTCAGAAAAGGCATATGGTGCAGCAGTTTACATCAGATCAGTCATCAAAAATAATCAAGTAATTGTAAGACTATTATGTGCAAAATCACGTGTAGCACCCTTAAAACACCAAACCCTACCTCGCCTTGAACTGTGCGCAGCATTATTAGCCAGTCAGTTAACAGCAAGGGTCAAAAGGGACTTAAACTTTGATGACATCCCCACGTACTTGTGGACAGATTCAGAGATCGTGTTAGCCTGGATCCGGTCACAATCATCATTATACCAAACTTTCGTGGCCAACCGAATAGCAGCAATTCAAGAATTATCTATTGCTGAGCAATGGCGACATGTGAGATCAAAGGATAATCCTGCAGACGTCTTGTCGCGTGGTATATCACCAAGGAAGTTACTCGAACACCCACTATGGTTCTACGGGCCTATATTTCTTTGTGGAAAAAATGAAATTTGGCCACAAAATTTCTCAAAGACTGAAGACATTAGTAACGACATTGCCATGGAGCGTAAGAAAATAACAGCCGTCACAACAACAAGTGACACTTCAACAAGTATAATATACACTATACACCACAACGGGTCCTTCAGGACACTGCAGCGAGTGACAGGTTATATCCTTCGGTTCATCAGTAATACTAGAAAACGCCAGCAAAATCGTGAAATAGAGTTATCAGTTCAAGAATTGGAACAAGCTCTAATGGTCATTATACGAACAATGCAACAGTCAGACTTTGATGAGGACTTAAAGTATTTAAAGAAATATCATGAAGTAAGAAAAGGCAGCCAATTTAGCAACCTCACTCCATTTTTAGACTCCAATGGCATTATCAGAGTAGGAGGACGATTAGAGTCATCAACATTGCCATATGACGCTAAGCACCCAATGTTAATCCCTTGGAATGACCCAATCTCAAAATTACTAATACAAATGGTACATGAAAATAACCGACACTGCGGACCTCAAGCACTTTTAGCTCACTTACGGCAAAGATATTGGCCAGTCAAAGGAAAAACTGCAGCACGATCAATTGTGCACAATTGTATCAAATGCACTCGAGCTAAGCCAAAACTACTTAACCAAATTATGGGAAACCTGCCATCAACGCGAGTTACCCCAGCCAGACCATTTAGCAATTCTGGTGTAGATTTTTGTGGACCGTTTTGGATTCATTACAAAATAAGGGGAAAAAGGCCACACAAAGCTTACATCGCTGTATTTTGCTGTTTCGCTACCAAGGCTGTGCACTTAGAATTGGTTAGCGATTTAACTACAGAAGCCTTTATAGGCGCATTGAAGCGATTCATCAGTAGAAGAGGTCATTGTAAAAATTTGTATTGCGACAACGCAACAAACTTTGTTGGCACCAAAAATCAACTGAAGGAACTATCACAATCACTTTATGAATATTCAGCTCATGAAAAAATCA
Source organism: Phasia obesa (assembly GCA_949628195.1). Taxonomy (NCBI): domain Eukaryota; kingdom Metazoa; phylum Arthropoda; class Insecta; order Diptera; family Tachinidae; genus Phasia; species Phasia obesa. The sequence continues at coordinate 142,423,617 of OX451218.1, read as the reverse complement.
GTAAGGAGTGTACATCCAGAGGGATAATGTTTCATTTCATTCCACCAAGAGCACCACACTTTGGCGGCTTATGGGAAGCAGCAGTCAAATCAGCAAAACATCTACTAGTGAGAAGTGTATCAACAGCAGAATTAACATATGAAGAACTTGACACTGTGGTAATAGAGATCGAAGGTATTCTTAATTCCCGACCAATCAGTCCGATGTCGGATAATCCGAATGATTTAGCTGCATTAACTCCAGGTCACTTTCTCATCGGAGGACCGTTAAATGCTCAAGCCGACATAGAAGACAACCAACCAAAAATTGGCCTGCTTACTAGATGGAAGTTAGTTACTCATGTAAAACGGGAATTTTGGAGAAGATGGTCACAAGAATATTTATCTGAACTTCAATATCGACATAAGTGGCAAACACAAAAGAACAACTTACAACCTGGCGACATGGTCATCATAAAGGAAGATAACACAATACCGTTACAATGGCCGTTAGGAAGAATTATCAAAGTACATCAAGGTGATGACGGCTTTGTGCGAGTAGCGGATGTCAAAACGTTAAAGGGCATCGTCAGACGAGCAATTGCTCGATTAGCACCACTACCAATCAACAATTCATCGTGTGAAGATTCTATCCAAGAGGATGTTTCAGAACAAAATACTCCTCCTGGTCAAGCCAATCACAATGAATCTCCTAAAACTGAAACAAAGCCAACGTCGTCTTGTTGTCAAAACAATAACAAGGAAATTCCCAACAAGAGAAGGTGTACCACTATCAATCACAACATTTTTACAATTATAATAGCAGCCGTATTTATCCCCTTGGTGTTAGGGGCACAAGTACACAACAAAGAATTTGGAAGGCAATTAGGCATCCATTTTGAAGGAATCGGATCAGCAATAATATCACCTACGGAATGGCAACTATTAGTCCATTATGATTTAAAAGGATTTTGGTCTGAATTAACAATATTCTCAGAAGGCACAAAAACTCTCAATCATTTATGCAATGAAATGCAAGAAAAATCAACATGTACAAATCTGGTAAAATATTTTGAACATACTGAAGCTGAACTTACTATGGATAGCAGCTTACTCTCCGGAAAAAGACAGAAGAGATCTGCAATCGATTTAGTTGGCAACATTGCACATTCGCTGTTTGGAGTGCTGGATTCAGAATATGCAAAAGACATGGCACAAACAATATCACAAGTCAAGGAAAATGAAGCACATCTGCTTAACCTGTTAAAAAATCAGACGTCAATTATTGATTCTACCATAAACATCATGAAGTCAGACCAAGAAGCTATTAAGAAAAAATTTGATCAAATTGACTTTCAAATCTCAGAAGTTCACAACATGATTACTACGGCTAAAGAAGAATACCATCAAGACAGGCTTTATCGTTTGTTTTCATCGCTTTGTATACAATTAACAATCACAGCAGCAAATTTGCAGCATACACAACTGTCACTAATTGATATCCTTACAAGTACTCACCACGGTATCATTAGTCCATTACTCTTAACCCCCCGCCAATTGCAAATTGAAGTCGCAAAAATAAAATTCCATCTTCCGGAATCATTAGATCTCCCTGTAAGGCAAGAAGACACTCTACACTTATACAAACTGATGAAGGTTAAAGGAGGACTTACCGAAAATATAGTAATATTTAGCTTGACCTTACCATTAATCGAACGCGATAGGTTCGATATCTTTAACCTGATCCCAATACCAAATTGGGTTAACAATACGTTAGTGTCAATAAATCCATGTTCATCCTTTCTCATCATCAACATAGCTCGCAACCATTACTTTGCTCTTAGCCATACCGAACTCGATTCATGCACTCTTCTCAAAGAAGAATTCTATCTCTGCTCCAAGGCGTCAGTAAGACATGAACAAGGTTCAACAGCATGTAGCTGTGAAATCAATTTATTTCATAACAAAACTAAATTAGACTGCCCAATACAGATAATAAAAGATTCTGCCTCGTGGACTCCTCTCTACCATAAAAATAAATGGATATACGCAATTCCATCTCGAGCTCAAGCAACAGCAGTATGTAAATCCGAAATTACACAATTAACCCTAGAAGAATCAGGTTTGCTCGTATTGGAACCAAACTGCATCCTTAAATATAAATTTATGACATTACAAGGACAACAAGTAATATCTAGCAGCAGCAAAACGTCATACACTAGCCTGTGGGAAATCACGGAACGAAGTCATGAAGAACGTATAAAACCATTATTAAATGAAATACACACAAATAAATATATTTCACAAGTAAAAAATTTAACAACATTACAAACCACTTTACACGAACAACAAATACTTCAGCTGCCGAACAAAATTAACACCCACAACTACCATCACATCACAGTGGGCTATACATCATTATTAATCACAGTTGCCATCCTAATTTATCTGATCATAAAACGAAAGTCGAAACAAACTGAGACTCCAATTCCAACGCCTCGCAAACAACAACCAACTTCAGAGTTCACTGTCCATGTTTGACTAACGTCAAGTATTTAAACAGAATCAACTCAGCCTCAAAAAAATGCCAGCCCAGCACTTGTTACATCTCGTTGATCAGCTCATTAACAAAAAAAAAAAAAAAAAAATGTCTATAAACAGAAGAAATCTTTTGTTTATTGATCTTTATTTTGTATTTGAGCTGTGCTCAACGGGGGGAGCATGTTAATACACATACATTTTTATTCAAACAAAAAAAAAAAAACATTGTTTACTTTTATTTAAACGTAAACATTTCCTACTTAAGCATTTATTTGACCTATTTAAGAAATTCACTTTTTGTTTTAATTATTTAAAGTCAACGACACTTTTTAATTTGTAATTATTAAAAGCTAATGACACTTTTAAAGGCCAATGAATTTTATAGTTAAGCCAGCAACTTTTATTTTGTTTTGATAACTATGCAATTTGTCATTTGTATTGTGTTACTTAGTAGTAAATTTAATTATTATATGTAAGCATAATTTAAGTATAAAAGAAAGTAAATAAAAACGTGCAAAGTGAGTTTTACTTTGAAACTAAAAAGGTTCAACTTGTGTTCTTTTTTTTTACCCTTGATCCACGTTTTCTGCAGGTTAAAGTGCTTGCCAGAAATAACTCTATAAATCAAACTCCTTCAAGTGAATCTGCTTGCAAGGATAATTATCTAACCAAAAACAAAAAAATAATATAATTAACACTGTGTGTGGGCACAGCTAGTCTATTACTATATCCTTACCTAACCTAACTAGGGAAATCGAACTGTTTATATTCGACTGGATTTTTTAACCGTTTTTTAAGTTTATTTTTCGAATATCATTTATTTCGGCATAATAGTCGGTCTTTTCAAAAATGTATGTAATTTTTATATTTACTTTTGTTGGAAATATACCCGAGAGGATTTTTTTGCAGTCATATATCTACCGGTTATGGATATAGTAAGGCGTTTGTAAACAATAATAAGAGAGACCTTGAAAGATGACCTTCTGTCTAATTTAAGCTTCAATTCCTCTAAAGAAGAAGTGGAGAGATACATAAGGTCTCCTAATATATCTAGAAACTCAGAACCACTTGTTTTCTGGCGCAATATCTTGTAATACGCAACAATATTTAAATTCACAAGACGTATAGCTGATCGGTATCAGCAAAAAGTGTATCGATGTGTCCTTAATTATAAGCATCTTTACTACTTTAAACGGAAATATAATGAAAATACAATATTTACCAATTTTAGCAGATTTAATTTAAAATTTACAAAACAATTTACAAAAAAAAAATTAAAATAAAAAATCAGATTTCTAATCATCATTTCTTTTTTTTTATTATTTTCAGGTATGTTTTTAAAACTTATTATTACCGTCTGTACGGTTTCCATGGTTTGTTGTGATTTCTAAAAACGTGACTTGGTAAGAAATATTGAAAAAGATTTAATAATTAATTAATGATATTAGAAGATAAAAAAATGCATTAAAATGCCCTGTCAATACTTATACAATCTTTCTCTTAACTCTGATGATGCAAATTTGGTCTCTTACTTTTTACTCTCTTAAATAAAACAAAGATTTAACTTGACGGCCATCAAATACTTTTTAACTGCTATTTTTACTGGTTTTATTTGCCATTTAAAAATATACTTGTACTGAAACCATAACAAGGGAAGAAATCTTACAGCCATACCTAAACAAAAGCGGCAAGCGTAAAGCGTACCATAGCCGAGCGTTGACGGTAAAGCGGCATACCTAAATAAAAGCGGAAGCGTTTTGTCAATAACAAAAACAGAGCTGTAAAACATGGAACAACTCTGTACATATAATAATTTGAACAGTGATAATAAAAAACTTCCAAGATTGTACTTTCTTCAGAAAAAAATATTGTACTTTTTTTTACCCAAATTGTACCCAAAATATGTTTTTATTTATTAATTTATAAACTAAATAGCAGAAATCAGTTTGTACAACATACGTAGGGACTGCGCAATACTTTTAAATGTTAAAATAGACTTAGTAAAAAAAGTTTATTGCAAATATATATGTATGTACGTGGTACTTTAGCATGTACTAAAAAAAGTACATTTTTACTTAACCCATCTCTGTGTGTTTATTTTTTTATTTACAATTCGTTTATTTACAATGTTCTGCAGCTAACTTCGCTTTTTAACGCGCTGTCAAACTTGGATTTTTCAACCGCTTGGCGTTAACGCGGCGGCATTTCGGGATGCTCCATATAATTTGTATGTGCATAAGAAATTTTGACAGCTAGAAAACGCTTGCCGCTCTTGTTTAGGTATGGCTGTTAACATCTCGATTGTGCGAGTGGGGTTGCTGCATTGGTGCAACTGTCCCGAAATTGGTGAATGTTTTTAGCAAACGCAAGAATTGATTTGGTACGTTTTTTGCCAGTTTTGGTTAATAGAAAATTTTTTAATTATAAAAATACTTATGACTTACTAGAGCACTTTGAAATCTAGTTTATGATTTTCAGGGCTAAAAGATTTTGAAGGGTTTCAAGCTTCTTTAAATACGTTACTGCATGTTTCTCTTTGTGAATGTTCTAGTTTTTAATACACCAGGGAACGATAATTTTTAGAATCTTATTTTCAAATTCAAAAATTTTTGTTTGATGAAGATTTTGCAATCTAAGCTGAGTATGTCAATACATTTTCAAGTTTTGTCACAGTCCTCTCGGGCTATATGGGGCACCAGACGCCGGTGTTGCTTGATCCTTAATCCCGAAGAATAGGTCTGTGTATATAGATCTTTCGATACCCGAACAGTATCCAAACGATTGGTATTATAGTAGCCGGTAACCCCACAGAGAGCAGCTTTACTTTGTGACCGGTTATTGGTGAGGACCCTTCGGGGTAGATAGGGGTGGTGGCTGTGGTTTAGACCAAGCTTTGCAAAGATGGTGCACGGTTGATCTAGTGTACTTTGGCACTCTCAACAGAAGGCACCATTGAGTGTCCGAAGTTAGGTAGCCTCCTAAGCCTCTAAAGAAGGGCTTACTTATTGTATCATACCTTATTGTATAATGAGGGCACTAGTCTACACTTAAATTTCACTTAGTGGTAAGACCACCGTCAGGTTATCAGGACCGACTCGGCCAGTTACTAACGTAAATCTTGATCACATCTGTCGGAAAATATTATTTTGGGATCTTCGGTTTCAATCAGCTGAGGTGAGCTTAAAAATCTTCTTCTCTCAGAAGGAGATGTCTAACAACTTGCAACTATTGGGCAAGTTTATATTAAGCCTTCATGACATACTTTGTCAAACGCTTTTCTCAAAGGCCTTTTTAACTATATTACTAATCTAAAGAAAAAATTACGGCATTCGATATCGAGCGAAATTTCAATAGAAATTAAATGGATACTTCGATCGATATCGAATGCCATAATTTGGACTTTGTGTGTTTGATCGATTGTAATATGTTCTTTCGGAATACGAATTGATGGTGCGGAGGACATCTTTTTTCGCTTTGATTCGTGTTCAGCTTAGTTATTAATTACTTCTCAAATATGTATGTATATGAATGTTAATACGCACAAATTGTGGTATAGATTAACGTCAGTGCCTGACGTAGCGCTAGCCTTAATCTCATGGTGGTATTACATCTAGGTGAATATGATGCTTCTACCTGCCAAAACCTTGTTGCATATAACAACTCAGGTAAATTCTAAAAAAATATCGTCAGGGTGCTGGCGATATCGCCGGCACTGCTTGTTAAATATCAAATACTCGTCACTGACATTTGTTCTTGGTACATGTACAGTAGGCAAAAATGAAGTAGTAAACATTTGAATATTTGTTTTTCTATTTGTTAATCTGATGATGTTCGTAGAAGTACGACTGACGATGCAAAACATTTGTTTTTTTTTTATATTATCTTTTATCTGTTTCGCTAATTTGTTTGGTGTTGGTGTTTGTATTTTATATCAAATTGCCAGTAGCAACAACAACAAAACACAACAATTTTAACGTGTATTTTTATAACATTTACTCTCTTACTAACTGATATTTTTCTCTTTTTCACAAACGAATGATAACGATTTTTCACTTGTTGGTTGAACATTAACAATTTTGAAATTTAGTTTTAATTCAAATGCGTTGCGGTAACGAGCGTTAATTTTTTACTTAAGAAAAAGAAAAACAAGAAGAAAAAAACGTAAAAATGAAAAACGAACCATTTTTATAATTAAATGTAATAAAATATATTCAAAGAAAATTTTGTTAATTATGAAAAAAAAAATTAACAAAATAAATATTCAAATATTAATGAATTAAAAAATATGTATTTAAATGAAACCAAGCATTAATTTTAAAAATTAAAAAAAAGCTTTTCATTAATATAACGTCTGTTGTTAATCATTTGAGCAAATAGTCGTGCAAAATAAAAATAAAAAAAAAAAATAAAAAAATCAGAGCAAACAAAACAAGTGAATTTTCTGGGCAACAAAATGAACTGAATTGAAATTATTAAATTTCAAAATTTAATTTCTGTTATTCGTGTTATTTAATTTTGGAAGCTTTTTCAAAGTTTGGCTTAGAAAATGTTTAAAAACAAAATACTGGCATTTGAGTGTTGCAAATGTTTAACTGGGTCTGTGTCTGTGTCTGTGCCTCTGTGTGTGTGTCTGTGTTACCATTACCATTGACAAAGTGGCCTTAATAATAAGAAATTCTTTGAAAATCATTCATTTTTCTAGTTGTTTGCAAAAATTTGTGCAAAATCGTGATTTTATTTTTAAGCATTAAAATGCTGGCAGACGGAGTAGCTGATGCTGCAAAAAATAAAGTTTAACAAGATATTAAAAAAAAAAAATAAAATTTAACAAAATATAAATAAAAAACATAAAGCGAATTAAAAAAAAAATTAAAAATTTATTGTTACGTATTGTGTTGTTTAAGAAGAATAATTTAAATAATTTAAAAAAAATTTTTGTTTTAAAAAATCGCGCTGTTATCGAAAGTTAATTTTTTTTGTACCGTTAAAAACAAAAATGTCACGCTATATTTAATTCTTCTAAATTTATCACTTTACAGAAATCTAATCAACAATTTCAAAAATATTTAAAACAAGCGTGAAACAAAAATATCTCAATACGAGTATAAATAATTTATTTCATAAATAATTAATTTCATAAACTAGCTGTACCCGCCATCTTATGGACGTCCTGCTGACAATATTTTGTGTGATTTTGCTTTGAAAGTAATCTACGCCTTATTTTTATAGTCTTTATAGTTATGGTTTATATATTTTCATTATAAAGAGGTACCCATCCCTGGATAAAATTAATTTCTGGATATTATCCAAAAATGTATAAAACTCTAAAATTTATAAAAAATTCTAAAAATTAAAAATATTAAAAATTAAAATATTAATATTATTATTAAAAATATTCCGCTTTCAAAAATAAAAGGTGCTGTCAAGTTTGCAGTACCTTTTTAAATCGGTAAAATGGTATACTTTCCATACTTTTTCTCTATTTTCTCTTGGAGATGAGATATTTTTGTCGAAAAAAAGTATCCCATATTTGAATCAAAATACCAAGGTACCTCCTCACAAAATCTTTTTTAAATTCACCCAGTAGCTTTTAGTGATGCGAACACATACAGACAGACAAAAGTTCTAAAAATTGCTGTTTTGTTTTCCATTTTGATTATTGACAGCAACAAAAATTTTAAAAAATAAAACAGTAACAGGACCATATATATAAAATGGTCCTGTTACTATTTTATTTTAGATATAGATAGATATGTATGTATAGATAATTTAATTATATAAATTTTATTTGAACTATTTTTGAATTAATAAATTAATTATTTAGGCTTAAGTTCTTAATTATAAAGAGATAAAGAAAAATTAGATACCAGCAAAGCAGAATGCATTTTCTAGACAGCTACATCTGTCATCCGTACTCCTCGTATTGAAACTACCGGGTATATCGATACGAAGAGTACTGATGATGGACGTAGCTGTCTAGAAAATGCATTCTGCTTTGCTGGTATCTATTTTTTCTTTATCTCTTTATAATTAAGAACTTAAGCCTAAATAATTAATTTATAGATAATTTAATTAACTTCCTAAATTATTTATACTCGTTAGATATTTGTTAGATAAAACCACTGTATTATTTTAGAAGTTTGTTATTTCTAAGATATTCAGATTTAATTAAGTTCGTTTTAAAAGTAATGATTTTTATAGAATATAGAAAAGGTAAATTTATTTGAATATTTTGTTCGAACTTGCCGTTTGTTTTAAAAGTAATCTATGGGTCATACTTTACTTTATACATAACCGCACAAATAAAGTCCGCGAAAATGTGACCCTTTTTTCAAAATTTTTTACAAGTGTTCATGCTGTTAACATGTGTGTTATGACTCCGAAATTACCGATTGTGACCGGTACTTAACCGGATTTTCCAGTACTTAATTTACTCACTACTGACAAAACTAATTTTTCGACCTCGGAAACACTTCGGGGGTTTACTACCATTCTTTTTTTAATGAAATTTTAACCCCTTAATAAAATTAAAAATTAAAACGGTTCACTGAAAAACTTTAAAGTTAGAAAAAAAAATATTGAAAAAAACCATTCGATTCTATAGTAAATTTTACTACAATTAAAAAAAAAATTGGGTCAACCTACCCTTAGGTACCTTTCTCTGTACACGGTTACATATAGAGATACCCATCGCCGGGATGTTGCAACATAGGTTTTATATGTATAACCTAACTAGGCTCTTAAGTGTCTCGTTTACAAAAATTAAAGGTGCTGCCAAGTTTTCAGTATTTGTAAATCGTTAAAATTGATATTTCTCTTATTTCCATTTGGAAATGAAATGTTTTTGCGGGAATAAAGTATCCTATATTTGTATCGTGGTATTAAGTGCCTCTCAACAAAATTTTAATCAACTTCTGTGTGGGGTCCCTATGACTGTTTATGCCTTTCGGGGAGTAACTTGGTGGCTGTGGTTAAGACCTAAATCGCAGGATGGGCATTTTTAGTCCAGTGTAATGTAGATTTGCAAGAGATGCAAGGACATGGCAAGAGTTTAGATGGTCTCTAACATCAAAACAAAGGCTGTTTCAGTTGAACTCATTTTTCAGTTCTGTAATCGTTTTAAATTTGAAATCGTAGCAAAAAGAGTAATCGGGATATGTTAAATAATATGATCTCGAATGCCAATTATTATTAACGTATTGCAAAATCTTGCGACCTGGAGATTTTTGTGTGCATTTGGTAGCGTGATTGTAGCTTCTGATGTGAGGCAGATCTTATCGTCCCCGATGTCTTCACATTTTAATTGGTTACACAATATCGAGTAGCGATAGCAATAAATTATTCAATGTATAATAAATTAATCACAACATTTTCCTTGATGTCTGAGAAAAAATTATGCAACAACTACGCCCTCACATTGTAACCATGTGAAAAATTTTTTTGGAAAATTTTTTTAATTTTTTGGAAAAATTTTTCTTTTAATTTTTTGTAAAATTAGTTGGAAAATTTTTTTCAATTTTTGTGAAATATTTTTTTAATTTTTTAAAAAACTTTTTTTTTAATTTTTTTGTAAAATTTTTTCTAAAAATATTTTGAAAAATTTTTCATAAATTTTTATTATTTTTTTTTTTTCGAAAATTTTTTTTGGTAAAAATTAGGATATTTCTAAAATCTATATTATAAAAAAATTTCTTCATATTGACCCTCCCCCAATGTGCCTATTGACTGATCATGTCTCAAAGTGAGCACCCTGTGGGTCTATCGGCTACCTCTATCTGTGTTGCTTTCTATAAAGGTCTTTAATACAAATCAAAGCAGAAAAACCCCACTAACCTAAAAACAAACAATAATCGCCCGCAGGGGGTTATTGATCCCCCGAGATCTGCATGCTCTCCCTGCGATCTACTGGCCGCGGTCTAGAATTTGTTTAACAACAAAAAAGCAAAAGAGAATCATTGCAACCGAAAAAAAACGTGAAAAAATGTAGGTGGCCGTGGTTTTTAGCCCACAGCCTAGAATGTAATGATGTTGCTGAATTCCATTAGCGAAATTTTCGAAATTTTTCCTGGCAGATTGGTGGGCTTAATTGTTTTGTATCTATTAAAGATACAGAAAGTAGACAATGTAAAATTTAAATGTTTTTAACATAAAAACAATATTTAATTGAATGTTGTATAAACAAATTAATTAACTTTCACACAAAAGAATAAAGAGTTAAAATTACAATTGTACAAAATGAAAAAAATAAATAAATAAAATAGAATAGAATAAACTGGGATTAGTAACCTAGATTTTGACACAACAATTCTAAAATTTATTTTTGAAATAAATAAACAAGTGGTCAAATATTCAACGAGCGCAAGTGAAATTAACTTTTGATCACTGCCGGGTTAAAGCGTAGATGGAGAAGTTGAAATACCAGTTGAAAATGTCAGAAATTCATTTGATCTCTTGACAAACAAACCAGATTTTAAATAAACAATTTCTTTTTTATTTAAAAAGTAGTGTTAAATACTTTAGCATCTTAAAGATGAAAAACACATAAATTTTTATTTTAACAATATTTACAATATGTGACCACGTACACAGAAAGGGACCTATTTCAATTAATTTAACAATATCGACTTATTACATTTAAGTGCTGACTGCTTTTGAGAAAACCCTTATACGATTATCTAGCACACACACCCTCTTTATTATTTTATTTCTTGCACCGTAATTGTTAAAGCAAAAAGGCAGATGATACCGCCAACTACCTGTTGTCCACTGTGGGAAAAAAAACTTCACTTAAATAATGTTTAAATTTCTTAAGGTTTCCTTTTAAAAATTTAGAAAACAAAAATCCTATTTACTTTTGGTATTTCTTGCTTCCTCCTGCTTTGAAGTAAGTGTATGTTGCACACATGTTTGTTAGGGTCTCTTTAGGGTTATAAGAAGAAGCAAAAAAACGTCTTACCAAAAATAAAACGTTTTTCATTTGTTTATTTATTTATTCGAATAATACGTCATGGGAATGTGATCATCGCAATTGTAGAGGGACTAAGACAGTTGATGGAAAAAGTAGATAAGAATCATTTGTTTGTTATAAATTATCTACACAATTGTTTAGCGTTTTCTCGTTAGATAATTTTGTTGCAACTTTTTATTACTTTTTTTTTAACTAATTTAAAAAAAAGCATTCTAATGAAATTTTAGAATGATTTAATTTTGAGAGAGAGAGAAACAAAGAGAAACCAATTTGTAGCTCTCAACATCCGTCAAAAGTTAAAATTGCCCACCTTTCGTATTTTGCGTTGACGGAGACGTATTGATTGTAACAACACTCATTAGAAAACCTGTATTTCAACTTTCTTGTGCGTTGAAAAAGACAACGTATAACGTCTGACGGATTCTATGTGTCCCGGCCTTAACTGTCAATTATTCTCCTGTGCATACAAAATGTAGGAAGCAAAACCTAAATAGCGCGGCAGTCAAAGCTTTATAATTGGAAAATCCGATTTTGACAGAGCGTTAAGTAGTGAAGTTGGTTGCAAACAATTTGTAGTTGCTTTTTTTTTTGAAAAGTGATGACATTTTAGCTACTTTCTGCTTTATCTAGCGTTTAAAATTTGTAGATTTTATTAAACAAAATAAGTTAACATTACAGAGCGTTGCGCTAGGCGCGTTACGCTTTGCACGCTTATTTGTCAGTAAGTTTTCTAAAAAAATTTACTGCTTGATCCATTTCCGATGTCGTGTGACATCATGGGCCAGACAGATCATCTCTTAAAAGCAAATTGTTAAAAAATATGTATTCATGTTTTATTTTTAACAACTTAATGGTAGACTTTTGCTATATTCAGAACACCGTACCAAAAGGCTAAAAATGTAACTCTATCCTTATCTCTCGATCGATGTCTCAGGCTTGTCTAGAACCTCAATATCCATAACAGCTACAACAATAAATAATAAAAATAAAATAATATTTAAAATTTAGTTAAAAGACACGAGACTCAACGAAATCATTAAGGACCGAAAAGCGTCCCATTAAGTTAGTAGTCTGCTTCGATATTTCCGCTACATTAAAAACAAACCTTAAAATAAAAACTATGCAACTTATTTTAAGGATGAAATATCAACGTTAGAATTAGAAAGGTGGCATTTGCGAATAATATATTTTTTGAAGATTTTCTTTAGTTTTGCTTTTAAACTTTACTTGGGTACGAAAATAAGTGTTGGTAACTACCTAGAAACTAATAGGGAAATTTGTACGACTTAAGCACCTTATTTATAGTAATTTTAATAAAAAAAATTTTAATTAGTGTAGAGTTGTTCGGACTCATACCTGTACGATTAACTTCATTTCGTGTAGGCTTCAAACACTTTTTTTAACTTGAAGAGCAAAGCATGGCACATCTGCACCAGCTTCAATAAAACTAGTTCTAGTTGATAATTTTCAAATATATACATATGACAAATTGGTTATTTAATAGCTATTGAAGAAAGGGCACTAAAATCGGTTCAGTTTAGGATTCTTTTTTTGAATAGGCATTGAAAAACCCACAAAAAAGTCTGTTACTCCGTGTGTAATATTAATTTCAAACCCCATAAATTATATATATATTCTGGATCCTAATACATAGAAAAGTTGATTAAGCGATGTCTGTCTGTCCGTGTTCGGGTAGTAATGCCATTTGCTAAGGCACCAGACGAGATACAGAAGATTTAAGCCCACCAATTTTTGAGATTGCAATTCACCAACATCGGATCATTCCTTTAGGGGCTGCGGGTAAAAAACCACGCCCAGCTATTTTTTCACTTATTTTTTTTTTTTTTTTTGTTAAAAAAAAGACCGCTACAGGTAGATCGCAAGGAGTGCATACCGATCTCGAGGGCGGATTTTCTGTTTATTTTTAGTTTGGTAAGGTTTTTCTGCTTTGATTTCTATTAAAGGTCTTTATAGTAAGCAATACATATAGAGGTAGCCAATAGACACACAGGGCGCCCACTGGTAACCAGGAGCTGTCAATAGGTCCATTAGCGGGTCAATATGAGGAAATTTTTTTAAGGATTTTTTGCATTAGTCTTACCATTCTAAGGTTGCAAGGAGTTCCTAATTTTTACAAAAAAAAAATTACAAACAATTTTCAAAAAAAAAAAAAAAATTTAAAAATTTTCCAAACAATATTTACAACAAATTTTCTCAAAAATATTTATAAAATTTTTTTAAAAAAATTAATTTTTTTTTGTAAATTTATTTATTTTTAATTTTTGTAAATATTTTAGAAAAAAAAAATTAAAAAAAAGTTTTTACAAAATATTTTCAAAAAAAAAACATAATCTAGCATTACTATAGTGACGGGTATATAAGCTGTATAAATAAAATAACCATAATGAAGGGTATAGAAGATTCGGCATCGCCGTATATAGCACTCTTACTTGTTTTTGTAGTGGTCATTGTGAAAATACCAATTATAGTTTAAAAGATATAGTCGTGTGAAACACTCGGACACCGTCAAAGTGATATAAATAGTGTCAAATGAAAAAATAGTTTTTTTATGTTTTTTTTTAATTCAGTTTAAAAAATATAAAAGTGAAAGAAAAAACCGCTGTTTGATAGTTTTGAATGATTGATCGTTTTTTTTAGATTTAATTTGTATTTTTTTTTTTTTTCTTACACTTTTTCGCATTCATTTGGTGCATTTTAAATTATGGCTTATTTCTGAGACCAGACCATTAACTTTAACTTGTAAATGTTGCATAATTTTGCGGCATTTTTCATTTTTTGTTTTGAATGTTTTAAAAGTTTTCAAGCGCTGGCAGGCTTAGTAGTTAAAGTTGTGAAGACAAGATAATAATAGTGGTCAAAGTCATGAAACTTTCACGAGATAAATTTCAAAACTTATTTTTTTGGTTTTATTAAACGCACGTTTTTAATGCCCATCTGTCTGCCAGGAGGCTGTAATTTTTTTTAACAAATATTTATTATCTAAAAAAGTTAATTTCTAAAGAAACTGGCAATTCAAAAACAAGAAATACAATTTACTTCCTTTTAAAATGTAAAATAAATAATAAAAGAAAAATTTACTACACATTTAAAATGAAGAAAATTAAGTTTTAATTTATTAATTACCGGAAGAGTTTAATAACTTAATTTATTAGCTTTTTTAATGTCACTGCCATAAGCAGTTTAATCTGCTAAACATTTTTAGTTTTTACTAACAGATGACGTTTTTGTAGGTTACGAGCTGAAGCCCATTTTTTAACTGTCATTAAGCTATCGAACTACCCACTTGAAATATTCTTTGTTTTTACCAACCTGCTATTTTGTCATTCGTCATTATAATTAACATCTGCATTATGTGTCATCAAGATTGATATTTAAAAAAAATATAAATTTAAAAAAAAAAATTATTTTAATGTATTATTGCACATTGTTTAAAAAAAATCTAAAAGAATTGTTATTACCTTGGCGTAATGTACTAAAGTATTTCGATTTCGAACTGGAATTAGTTATCAAATCTTTCAAATAATTATTTTCCAAGAGCCCTTAACAATTTTAGTAGTAATTCTTAGGTCACAGGTATAGAAGTTTGATGTTAAAGTTTTGCACGGAAACAAAAATAATTTATGCAATAAAAAAATCAAATTAACTTAAATTTCTCTTGAGTTTTTTGGGAATCGTACCCACACCCCACTACCAATAGATGTATCCAGCCATTGAAATGACAAGCAGCATTCAATGTCATCTACAATTTTAAAATTATGTTTTCGCTATTTGCTATCGCGATATAAAGACAGATATAAAAATATAATTTTACTACTGTGTGCTAGAAGGGAGATCCTAGGTCTTCTAAAATCCCTTTTTTTTAAGGAAAGGAAAAATGCTACCAAATTGTGGAAATTTTCCTTGAAAAAAAATAAATCTGTTCGCGAAGTTTATACATAGAAACAAATATTTTCAAAAATTAAAGATTTTAATTGGTTTCAGATAAAAATTTGATTAAATAATTAATTGATTCAATTATATGTTTAACTAATGCCCCTATTACGGTTTACAACTCAACTCAGTTGAGTTGTCTAAAAGACAACTTGCAAGACAACTGCTACTGATGAGTTGTAATTTAAAACAACTGCTACTGATGAGTTGTAATTTTTTTAAACTTTTGTTAACCGAACTAACACAGGGTTGTAAACGGTGAAACTACAACAGAGTTGTAACACAATTTAAATTCAACTTAAAATTTTTTTACAAGTTGAGTTGTAATTGATAATACCAAATTGTAAAATTTCAACTGAAGTAGAGTTGAGTTGTAAACCGTAATAGGGGCCTAAGAAATTTTTTTGTTCTGTTTTAAACAAATATATATTTGAATCAATTAAAATATTAATTGAACATTAATTTAAAACTAATTAAACCTTTAGTTGGTGTAAAAAATTTTTTCTGGGTAGATCACTTCGTTTATTTTACTGTCAACATAATCGGCCTAGTGATCAAACAATTTCTGCAGTTGTTGATCGTTTTTGCACTAATTTTACTCTTCTCGATTCAAAACCTTCAAGAAGACAAAAAAAATTGCGTTCCGAAGAGAATAGAATAACGCTGCTGTAGCGCAAAGTATTGAAGAAGACGCCGAAATGTCGTTTGATCGTCTTTCTCACCGAAAATTTTACGGAAGGCTCTCAGGGCTTCCGTGTCTATAAAATACAGTTTGGGCAAGAGTTGAAGCCAAACAACCAACCAAAAAAAATTCAATTCTATTCTGTCTTGTCCCCTCGGAGGTACAAACTGTCACTGCTGCATTTCCAAAGGCTTTGGCGCAGTGCTCTCGAGGAAAATGGGTGCAGCAGACGCCAGGGTTTCTGGAACCTGAATCTGGAAGAACAGGTCTGTTTTATTATGGGTCCTCTTCGAGGCCCGGCCAGAGCCCAGAGGACTGGTACTAGGGGAACCGGTGGCCCCACAAAGAACCTCTCATCTCTGTGGCTGGTTGTTGGTGAGGTCCCCTTCGATGTATGTGGAGATTGTGCATTGTTGATCAAGGTGTGCTGTTGCACTCTCATCAGAAAGCAGTTTGGATAGTCTCCAACAAACCCCTAAACAAGAGTTTAAAACATGGGTCCAGGTTTGCTATGTTTTTGTGTAGTGCGACATGGGTGCCATTATATATGGCACGTTGTCGTAAAGTGTGCTATTACTACACAATGGGGACGCTAGTCTATGCTTTTATTTCACTCGGTGATAAGACTACCGTTGGATAAGAGGCAACGAGGCTAGGTGCCGATGTTAATCTTGATTCTATTTTGTGTTATCATTTTAAGTTTTCATGCAGCTAAAAAATACCCGATACATACTTTCACATGATAATGTGTAGTGAACTATATGAAAGAGAAAGGTTATCGTGGAAGAAAAAAATTATTGAAGAATTAAACTGAAAGTCTTAATATGAATGCTGAAAGATTATAAGTGAATAATAAAATATGAACGATGAATAGTGAATAGTGAATAGTGAAAGATGAAAGAGAGTTGAAATGAATCATTCAACTGAAGTATATGTATAATTCATGAACGACACCACTCTACTGCAGACAATGACAACCACTTGTTACCATTAACGGCACATGGCATGGCTGACCAGCAAATATTTTCAAACTAGAAACGACTGAAGCTCTTAACCCATAAAATAATTTTGCAAACTTAATGTAAATTAAAAGTATTGCAGTTAAACAACAACAAAAATTAACTTTAAAGTTAAATCATGTTGCAAATGATTATTATTTTAATCCAAGTCAATCGTCACTTGTAACATTTGCACGCGACCAAAAGAGTATGAGTGTCTTGAAATAAAGAACACAAAGCGGGGCAGTCAAAACAGGTCCACCACTCATACCACCACCATACGTTTTTTTAACATTAAGATGTAGATTCATTTCAGATACATGAGCATCTACATTGTTTACAATGCGAGAGAATACACAGAAGTGTTTTAAAAAATTGAAATAATTATTTTCCCTTTTACGCCATTGCCATAATTTTGTTAAAAATATAATTTTTCAAAAATCGAAAACGAAAACATGGTAGCTTAAAATTAGGCTAAAGACTTTTTGAGGCATTTAAGCCTTAAAGCTTTTGCGATCTGAAATTTTGCAGCAAGTTTTGTGTGACATTGTTTTTTGGGTCCGAACAAACCTTTAGCAGTGTATTTTTGTTGCAATCTTAAATGACTTTTCAGATTGCCCTCGCATATGTATGAAAATAAATAAATGTAGTTTATTGATAAATAATTTGTAATGTTTAAGAAGAGTTGTTCAGAAAACAAACAGACAAACAAATGTTTAGAAAAACTGGATATTTATGGCTTAAGAATGTGGCTTTTGAAAGGCGTTTGTTTTTGTTCGTTAATTCTGTGTAGAAAACCAAACTAAAAACAACTCTATTTTGTTGGACTATTTTGCTTTTTATGAGAAAATATACGCTAGATTTAAAGCATGGAATTTTAAGTTAAAATTAACTTTTTACATTTTATACCTTTTTTTTCTTCGCAACTCTAACAATGAGGTCTTAAGGTCTTAAGGTTTTAAAATAAATATTGCCTTTTTTATATACATTCCATTTCCATTTTATATTCTTCATTTTATTCAAAAGCAATTACTATTTCACTACATTCAAAACATCCAAGATCAAGTGCTTTTATTTTATCTTCTGTGGCTTTAACTTACTGCCTGGTTAAAACTCTTTAGCATCAGGTGTCACTATTATAAGTCTGTCTTACAAAGTAAACGACAGCAAAAATCGTTGAAATCTAAAAGGAATTAGTAAAAGAAAGAAGAGTTAATTGACAATGAATGGGCGTAAAGATGGACTGGCAACACAGAATGTATGTCATTGGAATGAAAAACTTGCATAAATGTAACTTCCGCCATTTTGTTAGACACGTTTTGACCAATTTCCACGCTTCTTGAAAAAGTGATTCAAATTGATGTTTCACAATGAATTATTTTTATTTATTAAATTTTACAATACAATTACAAATTGTAATTTAACTTAAATTATCGAGCATAGTAATGAAGACTTTTACTCGTTGCTTTGAAACACCCACCTAGGGAAGATACATATATTTTTTAGAAATCTATTATAAAAAATTCCTTCTCCAAGTTATTAAAATTATATATGGCAGATTACATTGGCCAAAGGGCCGTCTCGACCCTTGTGGGTCGCTGTAATGATTTTCTCATATCTTTCGATGACATGATATTAAACAAACGGATAATAAAAATGCGTAAGGTCGCTGAGTCTGTAGGCATCTCAATCGACTGGGTACTTTACATTTTGCATGAATCTTTGCATATGAAACAGCTATCCGCGCGCTGAGTGCCGCAATGAGAACACTGGAGTATGGCAAAAAACCAATGTGGCTAAGGACACTTAGGCACAGCTGGAAATGAAGCAGCAGACCAACTAGCAAAAAGGGGATATGTTGTGAATTTCTGTAGACCAGAAAACAGAGTAGCACTGTGAAATGACCTAATGCGAGCAAAGATCCTACAATGGGGGCACTCATTAAACCTGAAAAGATGAAAGGAGGTCACTTCATGTGGCCTAACTGAGCCTTTTGGCTCAGTTAGGTCAGAAAGACGCTCAGATAATAGAAGTACATTACGCTCGATAACTGTGTTAGTAATAGGTCTTGAAAACTTCACGTATCATCAAGCCAAGATTAAAAACGAAGAAGACGATACTTGCGGACTGTGTCTGGAAGAGGCTGCGATGATAGCGCACATTGTGTGTGCTGGCTATCATAAGACTTAGTACCACAAGCAGAAACTTGTTAAATGTGGAGGCATGGGGAATCTAAGCCTTGGACAAATGCTAGCAATTACTAGAAACTACGTGATAAGAAAGAACGCCGTGATGAGAAAAAATGCCAGCCAAAAGTCTGAAATCACTACAGTCAAGAATCTAGACTGGTGGTACTACCTGGATCAATGGAAGCAAAGTTGCCTTAAATTACAAATCGGTTTTCTATAATCAGTCAAGACAGAAAGAGTTCGAAAAGGGACCCAACATGGAAGTGTTCTTCTTCGATATTCCCCTATCCATTGATTATTTATTCTTTCCAAATTTTAGGAAATAGTTGGGTGGTAAAAGACTGGGTGAAACGAAGAAGACTTATATACATACATATGCATCGAGCTTAAACGCCAATTTCCTGCCTAAGCACACATTTTGTATTTTACACCAACCAATGCGCCCTGTAAATAGAGGGGTAAATACCCCTTCATAGCTTTGCTTACCCCTGTAAATACAGGGTAAATACCCCTTCATAGCTTTGCTTCCCTTTATCACAAAATTATAAAACTTTAAAAACAAAGAAATTACATATGGGGAGTAACTCTATAGGTGAAGTAAAAAAGTTTTATAGCGAAGTGGTCCTAAATTATGAAGGTATAATTATTGCTCATATTAATACTCACTGACTACTCTGGATACAACGCGGGCGGCTTTTCTACTTTAGCTAGAAATATTAATTTTGAAATACAATTAGGTCTTGGTGAGTGAATAAGCGGAAAAATCTGAAAACTAGAAATTTTTATCAGACCATAGTTTTAGCACTGGCACTTCCGACTATAAACTTTAATCTAAAAAATATTAAAAATTTTCCAAGTTGCTATCCAAAAATTTCGGCCGTTAGAAGTACTGAGATCACAATGGGAACAAATTTCTTGTTTGGTACAACTTGACAAAAAATCTAAATTTTTTGATCTTTCGTACACCCGGCGCGCAACTTCAATACAATCAGCCTATAGACGGTACAACTCGCGAACAACCTCTCTTTCCTACAATTGGTTGTATCGTCTGTACCTTGCTTAACACTTATCACTGTGATTGTGTTTTACCAAGCAATAACTTGGTAACTCTTGTACACTAACTACATAAGCTAGCAGATATTCTATATCCAGTTTTTCACACCCTTCCTAAAAGACGTAATAAAGTTTCGGTCTGATAGATCAAATTCAGAACGGTTGTAGTTTTCGTAAAAAGGCTAGTGCGAATTCATAGCTCGTGTAGAAATTGCCATTAAAAACAGTCCTACCTTGTTTTGGCATATCCATTGAAAGTTCTGGCCAAACTGATTCTCCCAACCCCTCCGACTTTCCTGAGTAAATTTTACTTGCCCATGTACCGGTATATCCTTCTGTAGAACACAGCTTGAATAATCCATATTTATGGGCTTTATTAGGGATGTACAATTGAAGAATTGAGCGACCTAATCATCTGGGACTAGAATTTGTTGGAATTTTTTTCCAAGATATCAATAAATGATTGGATGCACTCAGTATTCGTTAACAGAACCTCGAATCGATTCGGTGTCATTATGCTAGGCGCAACATTGTTCCTATAAAAATCGATTATTATGGCCTACTGCCAAGCCGAACGAGACCCTTCCAATTGTAAAAATCCTAAGAATTTTTCATTTCATCCCTATTGGTTGGACTCTATTTTTTCATTCGACTATCGCGCTTTATTTTGAACCAAGTTCTTTTAATGAGCTCATTTCCACATTTTTGTTTTTCTAAAATGTGGTAATTTTGCTTGTTAGCAAATCCCATTTACCGATATATACCATTTGACCGATCTATTTTTTTTTTTTTTTTTAATAATGTCATCAATTTTACTTTCTTCCCCAAATAAACTTTTCTCGAAAACAGTTGAGAAATTCTAACTAAAAGGTAGCCATTTGACATTATGGCATGACATAACTCTGACTTGACATAAATATTACACGATATAACTATTGTCACATTTCGGACGTTTATCTAAAATACGCTACATATTACAACTACATCAAATAAACAAATTTTGTAATCGAAATGTGATGTGGTAAGAAGTTCAAGTGCAATTTGCGTTTAATAATTAGCAACGATATGCCAATTGAGAGTCAAACAACACTTACAAATCGAATGCAGCAAAACAACATTTTTTATTTGCATTCAATTTGTGTTTGCAATGCGGCTATAAACTTAATATTACTGCCTATATTCCTCTTATTAACTACAGGAAAATACAGGAAACAACAACAACAAAAATCAATAAAAATCACATGTTTTAAGTTCGTTTTTTTTTTAATTTAATTTTGGTTTTCGTTTAAATCTGGTTTTTGTTTATTTTAATAAACTTTTTATCTCTATTGAGTGAGTTGCTTTGCCGCCCCATGCCTTTTACTAAATTGTTGTTGTATTTCATTTTTATTATTATTGTAATTGTAATTGCCAGTAGTGCACTATATTTAATTTTTTCAAACTATTTTGTTGTATTTTTTTACAAAATAAATTTTTGTTGTTTAAGTGAAAGTAATAGTGAACTTAAGTGACCCTCACGTAATTTTTTGTTTTACTCGCCTGTCTTGTTATCGGAATCTGGGTGTTTTGTTTGTTCGTTTGCTTTTTTTCTTCCTTCTTTCCGTGAGCTTTTTCTTCATAACTGATTTCAAAAAATGGCTCTTTTTGGGGATGTGTTCGTGTGTACGTGATAGTGTGTGTGTTTATTTGTCTGCCCAACTGTCTGTTAATCAAATTGTTTTTGTTTATTAAAAATCTTTTAATTGACTTGTTTAACTTTTGTTGGTGTTGTTGTTTTTTAAAGCCTGTTTTGATTTATTTTTGTGGGAAAAAATATTTGTATATAAATAAAAAAAAAGGATACTTTTTGATTTATTTTTAAAACAATATTTATGTCTTTAAAAGCTGCGAAGCTTTTTTGCTTGTGTGCAGAAAACACCCAGCAACTTTGGCGGGAATTGAACCTGCAACCCACAAACTGATAGACAATCAGTCTATCGAGGCAGTCTGTATAGCTTGAGAAATAATAATTCTGTGTTGGCGGGGCACTGGTATAGAGAGAAGATTGGGTTAATGAATAAATTATAAACGAACAAGAAAATAAACAGTATTATTAAATTAAATAAATAATTACATTTGAAATAATTGAAAATCACACGCCAGGTATATTATTTACAAACTTAAATTTTAATAAAAGAAAAATTCAATCAATAGATTAAAAAAAACTGACATTGTTTTTCAAGCTTGACTGCCTTTTGGAATTATACTCGTATTTACTTGTATTTAGTTTATTTTTTTCAAAAATTCTTTGTTTATTTTCATACACCAGTTGATACTAAATACAGGTGTGTCTACTGCAACAGGTTCTTGCTCTCTCTCCCTCTTTTCACAAGGCCATTTTTCGTGACCAGCGTTGCCGTTTTGGTTACTTTTAACCAAAATTGGTTATTTTTTCTTATGTGTAGATCAGAGAATGACAAAAGTATAATTTTTAGTACTTATTAAGTATTTGAGGCCAAACATGTATAAATGTGTATAGCTACAGCTCAAACAATATACCATACATACATACTCACATCAATTACAACTTAAATAACTACAAGTATAGGCAAAGAATAAGTGTTCGCATACTTGTTCATTATTTTTCGCAATACAACTAAGTATAAGTAAAAGTTGGATAAAGTATTGGCTATACCCATACTTGTAAGTATAGAGTAGGAATCAGTACAAGTATGTAAATACTCTAAGTATACTTAGAGTATTTACTCTTTATAAATATATATAACTATATGTATTAATTATTTCACAATTTAATAATACGTTCATTCATTCCTTCATCCTAATATAAAACTTATTTTGCTTTTCCATACTTAACCAATTTTCGATTATAAACAAAATATTGCCAAACATCATACACCCTTTTATACACACAATTCCAAAAAGTAGTTGTTTTACTTATAAGTATACTTAGAGTATTATAAGTACTTTTCCATACTGATACCCATCACATTATCTACCTACAACCAGTTGTACTTATACAAGCATTACGTATACATTTTTAACTTCGAGAACACCCATACTTATTTCACTGCAAATGAGTTTGTGTAGGTATTTTCTGTGTTATAAGTATAGGTATAACTAATACCCAAAAATATGTGTAAATACTTAACTATTTACATTTATTTTATAAGTACTTTATGCCAGTCTCTTGTGTAGATCGCGCTTTAATATATCTATATTTAACATTGCAAAGTACACGTTTTTATTCTATCGTCTTGACAACACTAAGTATAATAAGTACTCAGCTGGGAAGTACACGTTTTTTTGTATTAAAATGAGAAATAAAATAATAAATCTGGAGTGGCTTACACTTTAACATACCCAATGGAAATAGATATTTTTATGGATATACATATTACGTAAAGAATATAAGTTAAAAGTATATTCGAATCGAAAAATTAATTATTTTCGGTTTGGGGGGTTAAGTAAACCACCCCTTGGCTCTTAAAATTATGTCCAAAATTAATACAGCTCTTCATACTAAAAGCACATACTGAATTTCATTTTGGTATGTCATACGGTATGACCTTTAAACAAAATTTGGGGGTAAGGAAACTACCCCTTGATTCCTCCCAATTATCGCGAAAATAGCTAAAATTAATTCAGGAGACCTCAAAACGTATAAATTTGTCGAAATCCCGACCTTGATTTTTTCACGTTTACTGTACTTTACCTTATAATGGGTGATTCAAGTAGAGATACTTTTTTCAATAGCACACGAACACTATGGAGAGTCAATTCGGCGACGTTCGCAGCAACTCGGACTGACGTATGGAACGACTTGGCGCATTTTACGTCGAGATCTTAAATTGAAAGCATACAAAATACAGCTTGTGCAACAACTAAAGCCACTCGACCTTTCCAAGCGACATCGCTTCGCTCTATGGGCTCTTGAAAAGTTCCAAGAAGATGCAACATTTTCGAGGCGAATTTTGTTCAACGATGCGACCCATTTCTGGCTCCATAGATATGTAAACAAACAAAATTGCCGCATTTGGGACGAAGAGCAATCTAAAGAGATTCAAGAACTGCCACTTCATCTAGAAAAAACAACGGTTTGATGTGGTTTGTGGGCCGGTGAAATCATCGGTCCATATTTCTTTAAAAATTATGCCGGTGCGAACGTAACCGTCAATGGCGAACGTTATAGTGCCATGATAACCGACTATTTGATGCCTGAAATTGAAGCTCGTGATCTCGGCGACATTTGGTTTAAGCAAGACGGCGCCACTTCCCACACCTCGCATCAATCAATGGATTTATTGAGAGAACATTACGGTGAGCACACAATTTCACGTTTTGGGCCGGTCGATTGGTCACCAAGATCGTGTGATATCACACCGTTAGACTTTTTACTGTGGCGATATGTAAAGCTTATGCGGATTTAGGCCTTGGAGGAAAACATCACGCGTGTCATTCGCCAGTTACCAGTCGAAATGCTCGAACGAGTCATCGAAAATTGGACTCAACGGATGGACCATTTGCGACGTAGCAACAGCCAACATTTGATAGACATAATCTTCAAAAAATAAATGCCAAAAATGTGCTTTCAAATGATAATAAACATTCTCCATTAAATTTGAATTTTTTTTTTTTCTTTAAAAAAAATAGGGAACCTCGAAATGGATCACGCTTTACTACGTATGGCAAAGTAAAAACCAAATTTAAATTAAATAAATCAAAATAATTTTTATTTTTTTTTTCATTTGGTTAAATTTTTAGGAAATTTTGGTTGTAAAATTTCTTTGGTCATGGCAACACTGTTCGTGACTGTCTTTTGCATGCAAATGTTTCTTTTAAAATTAAAAAAACTAGAAATATTATTATTCAAAACAGATAATTTTTTTAAAGTTTATTTCTACTTTGTTTACTGAAACTGATTTAGAATAAGCGATTTAGCATGTAATTTATAATTTTATAAAATAGAAAATTTAAATGTAAATGCAAATGCAAATGGTGTTATGTCATAACAAAAATTCTCTATACAGTTGAAAGAAAACCAACTTATGTTTGTTTAAAAATAATGAGTTCAAATCAACATTTTGACACTTTACACAGCTCGTAATTAACTAAAGAAAAATAAAAAATCAACAATAAAATTGTTAAAATAAATTAATTCAAATGTTGACTGTTGTAAATTTTTCATTTTTATTTTGATTGGATGTCATGACAGAAAATGTAAATTTAGGAACACTGAAGTTGGCAGAACATGCCATGCCATGACAGCTGGCTAAATTATTTATCAAGTTGTGAATATGTGTGTTTGTTTGTAGTCAGCTTAAAAAACCATTGAAAAAGATTTAATTAAAATCTATATGTACTTTTTTTAAGACAACACTAGGCGAAGCTCATTAATGAAAAACAAACTCACTTTCGGAACACCCTGTAACTTTTAGTTTTTTTTATTATAGCGGCTACAGTAATACAATTTTAGTGCAAGTTTTCAGAGTCTTTCTTTTACGGTTCCAGAGATAGACGGCGCTGACAGACGAATGGCCAGATACTAAAGCGAAAACAATAGCGCTACATTTCCACGACACGTTTTTTACGTTTTTTTACTTTTTAGCTGTGTGAGTCAGATGTAATTCTGTATGTCTGTCAAAATTGTTGTTTTACAGAACACTTTTCATATTTGGGCACAAACGCACATGTACAATACGTCTGACTTTTCACTATACAGACACCCAAGCCGTTCGTTTGAAAAATAACTGGTTGTCGCACTGAATTATTGTCGTGTGCGCTACATTATTGTCGTGTAGCCAGTAGGCTACTTATCCATTTTTAACCTTTTTTTTACTCTAAATGTAAAGAAGTAAGGTTTGCATTTAATGATGATACAGGATTTAAATAATTATTGTCAAATATACAAAATTAGTTAAAAGCAGTTTCATTTATTGCACTTGTAAAACATTACCTTTAGACGGGTAATGCTTCCGCCAATGATTAATAGCCGTTGATTATTTTCACACGGCAAAGGTTTTTGGCAACACTGCAGCACTGCAGCTGATGTGAGATGGTTTGTCAGATCCAAGGCGAATTCATACCAGGTGTGAGCAGTAGAGCAACAAATACAACAAAACAACAACTTTGACATTAGAATAGCAGATTTGAAACAATGTATTTTTGAACAGACATTAGCAAAAAAAAACCGGAACAAAAAATAATCAGCTGGGCTATCGACCCTACCTGGTATGAATTCGCCTTGGTCAGATCAAAATAGAACATGCTCTAAATGAAATTTTGTCAGATGACTTTTCACATGTATTTTACAGAAGCAATGTTTTAACAGCCCAAAACGACATGTTTGTGTTTTACAATGGGAAAATTGACATGTCAGGTGTAAAAAACATGTCGTGAATGGGAACCTTAATAACGTATTTGGGTAATTTAAGCTGGCGTGTTTTTTCTAGTTTTAAAAATGTATTCAACTTTTTTAATTTTTATCGCTAATTGCCTTAATTTTACATTCTACATGTTATTCATTCTCGTGTTCATTGTCCAGTGGGTTTAATGGTTTGAAAGTAACTGTTACAAAGTAATAATTCCATTAACAAATGAATGCTTCTTTTAGTCGAAAATTTCATTGTATAAATGAGGTTATTGATTTAATTTATTTCTATTTCAATGTAAACAAAATTAAATATTCATGGACAATTTATTATACATATGTAAAGCCCTTAAACCGCATATAACGTGTGGTTTTGTTTGCTGTTAGTACTAATTGTATTATTAGCAACCAGAGATGGAAAAGTCAGCACTAGTGTAATTTTTCAATGGCTCATTAATGAGTATTTTTTCAGCTGCATGATAACTATCGATATCGATAACTATGGTGTGACAGCTGAGAATGTCAAACTGTGTTGACACTTCTGTTCAGTAAGGTTGGGCAAGTTATCATGAATTGTTTAACGCCAAAATAACGCTTCAAAATTATGGAAATTTACTCATGCAAGAATTGAATTGAATTGTTTGCATCGCATTTTTGCTGATTAGGCTCGTTTGATGATGAGACTTATTTCTGGTTAAATGGTTATGTCAATAAGAAAAACTTTCCTATTTAGGCAGTTAACGAATCTCCATTATGTATGAGTGGATTTTTAAAAAATTTGAGATGAAACCGCTATATAATAGACCTGAAAATAGCTAAAATGCCATTACTTTGCAACAATGACAAGTTTTTTGCAGCCAACTTCACTATTTAATGGTCTGTCAAAATGGCTTTATCCAATAACAAAGTAACGAGTGATTTTTTAAGAGCTTGAGAACTTTTTTTTTTAAAAAAACGCATAAAATTTGCAAAATCTCATCGGTTCTTTATTTGAAACGTTAGATTGGTCCATGACATTTACTTTTTGAAGATAATTTCATTTAAATGTTGACCGCGGCTGCGTCTTAGGTGGTCCATTCGGAAAGTCCAATTTTGGGCAACTTTTTCGAGCATTTCGGCCGGAATAGCCCGAATTTCTTCGGAAATGTTGTCTTCCAAAGCTGGAATAGTTGCTGGCTTATTTCTGTAGACTTTAGACTCGACGTAGCCCCACAAAAAATAGTCTAAAGGCGTCAAATCGCATGATCTTGGTGGCCAACTTACCGGTCCATTTCTTGAGATGAATTGTTCTCCGAAGTTTTCCCTCAAAATGGCCATAGAATCGCGAGCTGTGTGGCATGTAGCGCCATCTTGTTGAAACCACATGTCAACCAAGTTCAGTTGTTCCATTTTTGGCAACAAAAAGTTTGTTAGCATCGAACGATAGCGATCGCCATTCACCGTAACGTTGCGTCCAACAGCATCTTTGAAAAAATACGGTCCAATGATTCCACCAGCGTACAAACCACACCAAACAGTGCATTTTTCGGGATGCATGGGCAGTTCTTGAACGGCTTCTGGTTGCTCTTCACTCCAAATGCGGCAATTTTGCTTATTTACGTAGCCATTCAACCAGAAATGAGCCTCATCGCTGAACAAAATTTGTCACATTTGAACATTTCGAACCGAACACTGATTTTGGTAATAAAATTTAATGATTTGCAAGCGTTGCTCGTTAGTAAGTCTATTCATGATGAAATGTCAAAGCATACTGAGCATCTTTCTCTTTGGCACCATGTCTGAAATCTCACGTGATCTGTCAAATACTAATGCATGAAAATCCTAACCTCAAAAAAATCACCCATTATTTACTTTACATTTTGCTTATACATATATGAACATTTTTGACAGTTAGACAAAGCACATAGGGGTATTTTGCCAATCTAGCCGGACATTACTTTTTTTGGTTTGTATTGGCTATGAAAATTTACTGAGTGCACCTAGATTAATAAAACTTGGCAGAAAACTTTCTGAAGATCATAGGCTGTTAAATCTATAAAATAAGAAATATCGCACCAAGGAAAAAAAGTTCTCCTTAGAAGAACTAATCCTACCTCTGAAACATTCAATTTTTTTTAAGATTTCCAACTTTAAGCAACTTTAATAGTCAGCAAATGTTCAAAAACCTAAAGTTGGACCAAGAAGATTCTAAAATGCTATTTTTTGCCCCTCCCCCTTTTGTGGGCGGTAATATTATTGGTAAAAATAATGCAATTATTAAAAGAAATGGATTACATACGCCTTAATACCATAAAAATCAAATTTTTAAGTTTTTATGGGCAGGGGGAGGTATCCCTCCAATCACACCCCCGAAATGTCCATGTGAATTTTTTTTCTGCTAATTTCCAAAAAAAGTATTAATTTTTAGAATATTAATAAAAGTCAGTTTTGTATTTTATTACTTCATAGTATTTAATTTATTTGAGAATAGTCATTATTTTTTCATAACTAGCTGTGCCCTCCACTTCGTCAGCGTCCTTATTTTGCTTTTAAAGAATTCCACTTTAAGACTCAATTTTATAGTGCTTCAGTTACGGTTTATGTAATTACTTTATTTAAAGGGTAATTACTCAGAAACATAGGCTTTATATAAAAATCTAAAATTTCTATAAAATTCCAAAATTATTGTAGAGTTTTGTAAATATTACCCGCTGACAAAAATAAACGATGCTGCAGTACCACTGAATCGGTAAAATTGCGTACTTACACTACTTGTTTCCTCACTTTCTTACTAATGAGATATTTTTACGGGAAAAAATATCCTATAGTTGAACCACTATACTAAGGTACCTCTCCATAAAATTTTATTATAATTCATGCAGTAGTTTTTACGTGATGCGAACACAAACATAGATATGTATAGATAATAAATAATTTACATTAGTAACAATCAATTTCATTTAAAACAATAACAATTAATTTATTTAAAACAACTTAGAAATTAAAAACATTTTATGACCGACAAAAAGTGTCTTACTCGTATCTACCTATGCCAGATGAGTTAAAACAGAAAAAAAAGGTGAAATTTGGAAAAAAAATTGCCAACAAAATTGCGCAAAAACGCACTACGTATTTTTCTACAGTGTAAAAGTAGAGATCGTAGATTTCACAGTGACATATAACATTTTTGGGATCGTGATAGCCCTCACTCTTAATAACCTTTTCACTTTATTTACAAAAAATTAATAAAATTTTTTTTTTTTTTTCGAAAGAAATTTTCTGGTTCCTGATTTTAACAGTGCCCCAACCTACAAATCTCAAGCAGAAGCTTTGAAAATTCACTATACGATGCAGAATTTTGTTGTATGTCGAGCTGCGTACTTAAGTTTCTACATTTCTCAAAATTAATTTTTAGACTAATGTCCGGCTAGATTGGCAAAATACCCCTCTGTGCAACGCTTAATTCTCTCTTATTATATTTGGCTAATATTCATTCGAAAAAGACTTTATGGTTTGGACACAAGCGAACTAACGTTTTGTTGGGCCGCTTAAACCATCTTAATGATTACAACTAAAGCAAAATTGTACTGTATTTAAGTAAAACCATTGACGTAGGAGGACATATTTTTTAGGGGGGCAAAACAATTTTTATTAGAAAATAATATGAAAATAAGTATATAGTAAAATTTTTTGAAATTCTAGTGGTGGGGGGTTGGTAAAAGCAAGTCTGAAGGGGGTTTTTCTACGCCAATGAGTATAACATCATCTTGTAATCTTGTTTTCTTTTTGTTGTTTTAAAAAATGTTATTTTATAAAAATGTAGACTCTTTTATTTCATTTTATTATTTTAAATTGTAATGTTACATTTAATTTTAAATTTTCACGTTAAAATGCATTATTACAAAAGTTAAATGCAAACAATGTTTTTTTTCCAACTTTCATACACTTTTTAGCTCCACTTTAGCACAATTTATATCAACCTGTTTAACTAGAGTGTTTGTATCCGCTTGTTTTCATCATCATCATATAAATAAATATACATATGTACATACATACATATGTATGTAATTGAAAGAGTCAACAATAGCCCGATCATGTACATATTTTAGTATGAATGAAATGTTTTCTTACCACATTGTGTTATTGTTTTGTTGCCTGCCTACAACAGCAAAAACATTTAAAAATTTATCTTCCTGTATTTAGTAAAATGAGATCAACAACAGTTATCAAGTAACTGTTATGTTGGGATACAGTTACAAGTACTTTTATTCAACACACACAGTTGTGTAAACAATAAACTCTAGAAATGCAATTTTTTATCTTAACGTCAGTAAGATCCTCATAATTTTATTTGTAACTAGCTGTGCCCGCCACTTTGTCAGCGCCCGTACAATAGTTTGATCGATTTTGCTTTAAAAGCAATCCACACCAAATATCCTGACTTCAGTTATGGTACAAAGGGTCTCATCCCTACTTAAATATGCCGTTTTCAAAAATAAAAGACGCTTTAAAGTATGCATATCGTTAAAATAGCGTATTTTCACAGCTTTTTCTCCACTTTATCTAGGAAATGAGATATTTTTGCGGAAAAAAATGTCCTATATTTGATTCAGGATACTAAGGTAACTCCTCACAAAATTTTGTCAAAATCCATCCAGTAGTTTTACGTAATGCAAGCACAGACAGACAGAAAGGAAAAAAGTTACTGTTTTATTATACGTATAGATTTATTTTATCTGCCCTGAGAACACTGTTGCCAGATTTCCTGATTTCTCTGCATTTTGCTGATTTGTCATCGTAAAATTGGCTAGGTGAGATTTGCCGATTTTCTTCCTCAAATTGCAGATTTTAAGAATGAATGTGTTTAGGCCACACTCTTTTTTTATTAATCTTTTTCAACTTCATTTCGTTGATTAAAAATTATTCAGACGTTGTTGAAACTTAACCTTGGATAATTTAATGAAATTCAAAGATTATTAGAAATAAAACATCTGAACACATTATATCCCTGTCAATCTCATTAGGTTTGACTTAAAGGCGTTATAAACTGTTTAGTAGATCTATATGAACCTTCAAATATTTATTTTGCATTAGTGAAAACATAGAAGAAGATACATCTAAAATAATGTTAGACAATTTTAATTAAGATATTCAAGCAATTGACTCCGAATTCGGAGAGCTTAAATTACTTGATTTTTAAAAGTTGCTAGAACCTTGCTAAGCTTTTGTAAAAATATTTGCGAAACTTATTGATTCAAGGATTTTATTTCTAAAATTGTTCGCTTTATATTGTTCTACCACATTCGTCCTCTAATGTGGAACAAGTGTTTAAACAGGTTAGTCTTAATAAAACTAAACTAAAAAGTCAATTGCATTATTAAATTGATAAAATTAAATAAAACAAATTTTTTCAATTATCCATTCGAGGCACTCGATGCTATTCTACGAGTTGAAGGGTTGCGGGTTCGATTCCCGCCAAATACTTTGTGTGTTTTCTGCAGACAAGTGAGAAGCTTCACAAGTTGTGTTGTCTTTAAAAAACTATTACGGCCGTTGAATTCTTCGATTTTTTTGTGGTGGTCTCAAATACTACATTTATGTAAAGTTTAAACATACTTTTATTTTTCTGTTGGATATTAAAAAATGATTCTGAATATTTATTGTTTCTGCTTATTTTACATGATTTGTAATAATTTTCTTTAAAAAATTCATAAAAATCTCATATTTATGTGTTTTGTTATTTTACCAGTTTTTTTTGCCGATTTAAAAAATTTTATTCAGATATTCCAGATTTTTTAGCCCAATTTTGAAGATTTTCTAGGTAAATTTTCTGGCAACACTGCCTGAGAACCGAAAATCATATAGTCTTAAATCATACGAAATTGTCTTTACCAAAATAGAGAGCGATGGAGAGGCGCTCTCTAAACTTAAAATTCTTTATATCTTACCGCCAAGTATTAGTAACCAAAAAAAAAATAACAATATTGTATATTTTTGACATGCCCGCCGCATCACATTGTTACAATAGTTAAGGAATTTTTGCGATAACACATAAGTCAACATAAATTATTTTTATAAAGAAATGATAAGAAAGTAAGTTAAACTTTATTTATGTGTTAGAATATTAAACATTATATAGAGTGTTTGTTTACGTGGTGTAAGATTGCTTTCAGTTCTACTTTGAGCAGAACCAGTGCTACGATTAACGACAATCGAAATTTTAGTCGACAATGTTTTTTGTCTGCAAAAACGATTATGTGATCCACTAACATCTTCTAAACGATAATATAGTAGACAACCTTATCTAACAAACCACATAGCAATCAAACTACGATACAACTTGAGAATAAGCTTACATAAAATAGTGTGATTTAAACAAAGTATTGAAATGGTCACTCACTGCTCAATCATGTGTGAGCCTGTACATTTTAGTTTTTTCTGCTTCTGTTTGAGAGAATAGAAAATATTTTGTGTTTATTCATTTATGAGTGAGATGATTTATTTTTTCCTTTTTATTCAAAAGTGAATAAATAAAAAAAATATTTAGTTTTTCACGCAAATGCTCATATATGAGAATTTACAATTTTGCTTTAAGCATTCGCATAAATGTATGTATGTATGTAAGTGTGTATACGCACATATTTTGTAACATGCTACTGCCGGCGTAGGCAGTAACAAAAAGTTTTAGAAATCTCATTTATGAGAAATTTAAAAAAAAAACGTTTATAAATGAAAAAAATTACAAACATTTATACCTATAAAGATTATGAGAATGAGCTAAATCATTATTTATCATATATGAATAATATAGATATTCTTCGTTTTTCACTGTTTAGAAATCTCATTTATGAGAAATTTAAAAAAAAAAACGTTTATAAATGAAAAAAATTCGTCAATGGCTTGAGTATCATCGCTCTTACTGCAGGAATTTTATTTATAGACACAGCCATTACCATTGAACAAAATTGAAATGTGGTTCAATATTGATATTTCCACCCATTCACCAAAATATACGTCGACAAACGATGATCTTGAGGCACGCTAATCTAGATTCTTTCGCAAAATTTTAATTGTTGAGCACGATGATGAATTGAAACATTTTGATCATCATC
The DNA here is from genome assembly GCA_949628195.1 of Phasia obesa. NCBI lineage: Eukaryota > Metazoa > Arthropoda > Insecta > Diptera > Tachinidae > Phasia > Phasia obesa. Next base: position 142,389,799 of record OX451218.1, on the reverse strand, counting down.
ATCAATACTACGCTTCTTAACATCAATCGCTTGTTCTGAGCATACCATATGGCGTCAGTATGCGTATTATCGTTAAAAGTAAACGTATTGTGAAAACGATCCATGGTTTCTACAATAAAACGTTTTGATGAACGCTCTGAAGACCACCATAAAATGCATGTACTGTTCGATGAGTTCAATCGAATTGAATCATTTACAAACGTTGCTCTAGTGTAATTCTATTTATTAAAAATTTTCAAATCAAACTAACCTCAAAATAACCAAGAACTGTAAAATCAGCTGTTACTGAAAACAGTGCTGCCTCTAAAAACACTCTTTTTACAAGAAAATAAAAAGAGTAAGTGCTTTGTTGTTTGGGCAAATTGTTCTTGAGCACCTATAATGCATGCTTTTCAAATACAAGAAAGTTTGAAAAATTATTAAATAATTTCTCGTATTCTATTTTCCATAAACATTTTTTTTATATAAAAATTGTTTGCAATTGAAACTAACTTGTAGACGATAAGAAGAATTTTGAATATGCCTGTAGCGATCCAGAAAATGTCTTACATTCTGCCAGTATCTGATTTTTCTTTATCTCTTTATATAAAACGAACCTAAGCCTGTAAAATTAATAGTTCATTGGTATTTTTAAATTAATGAGTGCTCGAATTAAAGAATGTTTTTTGATAAGATAAGATGCAAACAAACATTCAAGCAATTTTAATTTACTCTTTTACTAAAATATGCGAATAAGATATTTAAAACAAAAAATATTTTATTATCAATAGAGTTTAAAATTGCATCATTAATAAAATGTTGTTGATATTTTTTTTCAAAAGATAAAAATACACAAATAATTTTCGTTTAAATATAACTTTTTTTTATTACAAACACAATACGTAACGATATTATATTTACCAAAACTATTTATTATTATTATTATTTATAGTGAAAAGTTTTTAATCCAACAAAAAAATGTCGTAAAATTAAATAAAAATTATTAAAATACAAAAAAAAGTAAATGGCAGAGTAGTAATTTAAGTAAAAAATTTAAATTAAATCTAATTAAAATCAAAATCAAAAAAAAAATCCAACCAAATTCAAACCAAAGAGTTCTATTGACCAAAACGAAAACAAATAAAAAAATATGTTCGATTTACCACCAAAATGTCCAGCATTGGCTAATAAATTAACGGGCATATTTGGTTGGCGTCATACCTATAAGGTCTCAGCCAAACATGAAGGCATACAACATGTCTATTTACAAAAATCCTATTCATTGACTCTGCCAACCAAGAGGCCACCATCACCATACGATTATATAAAGGTAAGTATTATATGTACTGCATACCATAAATGGATATACACTCTGTGAAATAATTATAGCACTTTTGTTTTTTGCCTTCTAATGCCGCAGCATGTCTTTCTACTTTTTCAAAAATAATTATATAAAAAATTATTATTTAAAACTTTTCGTATTACAAAATTTTATAAAATGCAACTACAAGTTGCCCAAATCCATTGGCGCACGATGACAAAATAATTTTTATTGGAAAATAATGTTTTTAAAATAAACAATATTTAAAATCCTGGGGGGAGGGGGTAACAGCAAATCTGGAGGGGCATTGCACCCCGCAGAATGGCCTTTCTACGCCAATGCCCAAATGTTGCTAGAATTATTATTGTAAATAAGGTGACCAGTTAACCAGTTTCAGATTCCAAGTAAATTTTTATATAACTTTCAATTGCGAATCAGATTTTTATATTTAATTGATTTGAGTGGTTATAGTGAATACTGGCTCAAGGAACCATAAATTTTCTGTTGAAAAAACTTTTGCACTGGCAGCTTTAAGACTTGGGGTGCATTTGTAACAGATAGCCTATTTTGGAGTGCACCAGTACACCATACTAAATCGTCCTTCCTGCGATTTGTGTCCAAATCACAACCACCAAATTACTGCCTGAAGGCCTCGCCAATAACCGGGTAATCTCTGTGGGACTACCGGTTCTCGTGTGATACCAGTCGTTTCAGCACTTGTCAGGCCTCCAACGTTCTTTTCTTCCAGTTGCAAGCCTCAAAAAGCCTCGGGGATTGGTGCTTTTATATACCTCGGAAACATAGACGTCAAAGTGTTTAAAATCAACAACACAATATGCCGTCCCGGGGATAGATAGGGCTAGATTAATGTTCTGAAATGTAGCTTGCTTCTCTTCCAGCAAATAGCGCGCAATTCATACAAGTTGGCAAACTCGGAAGTTTCTTATTAATTATAACCTCGAAGTTCTACATTGGCCGGCCTGCATGCTCACGGATCACAGGTGAGAAACAGCTGTGATGGATGCATTGAAGCAAATTGATAATAATGTATTAAAATCTTTGTTTTCTTGAATTTAACAAAAATCGAAATTAAAAAATGTCAAGCATTGTTTTTTTATAAACTTCGTGAGTGCCATTTGATAAACGAGCCATCGTCAGTCATTGAACAATTTCGTGTGAGCACATGAAAATTCTCGTGAAGACCATCATTGTCCATGTCATGTTTATGTTCAAACCGCATTTTCAAAACATTTGTTCGCACAACGATGTCTGTCATCGTTTATTATATTTACTTTGGCGTTTTCAAACAACGCCATCTCCAGCTCAACTAATACCTTTTGCATTGCTATAAGCATTCAAACATCATCGATAGCAAATAGAAAATTGTGTTCAAACAGAATATGAATATCAGCACGTTTTCTCCACCGGAAGAAAATTAACAAATTTATGTTAATTATTCTACCAAGATGGTGTTAGGAAGGCATAACTTCCGATTAGTCAAAAATGCTATAGTTATTTAACAGAGTGTATGAAGTATTTATTAGTCAAGAAGAGTATAGAGTTGACTCTTCATAAATTTCTAGTAAAAAAAAGTTATTTCAATTTATTCTTATGGTAATGTTTATTTAGAATTGTGGTTGTAGTTGTTGTTTTCGCTTTACTATTTTCATCATTAATGACAATTGGATTTTTTGTTTGTTAAAGCATAGAGGGCATATTTCCGGTTGAGTACAATATAATTTTTAATGAAATTTTTTATAGGTTCTATAGCTTTAAATAAAAATAAATTACACCATTTCTCACAAAAATCAACAAAAAAAACTACTCGTATTAAAGAAAGATTTTTTTCATAAATTTTTTTTAATAATTAACCTAAATTAATTTAAACAAATTATTGTGATTTTACCCCCACCAAAAAAAAGAAAAAAATAAAATAAAAATTCATTTAAAAAAACTGTTTTTTAACTACAACTTATATCACTTCAATCTTGTTTTGTCGAAATGTTTGCTTGTTTGGTCTATTAATTTTATTGCATTTTAGATCAGTTTTATTTTATATCACAAATGCAACACCCACTGTTTTTGTTTATTGATAAAATTTAACAAAAACACATTTCGGTGTTAAACATGACTCATTTGGTCTTTGTTATGATTTTATTATTTGCTATTATTATTGTTTGGTTTGTTTTGTTTTCAAAAAAAAAAAATGTTTTCTGGTGGCTTAATGCAAGGACACAACTGGGACGAAAGACGCAATTAAAGGCGCGAATATTCGTCGCCAAAAATAATACATATTTGTGTGTATGAAAATACAAAAAATCATAGCGTCGCACAGAAGGATATTTTTCCAATTTAGTCGGATATGAGGCCGAAAATTAATTTTTAGAAATGTAAGAATGTAAGTACGCATCGTAACAGGAACAATTCTGTACATGAAATATTTTTTAAAAATTTTGTTGCAGTTAGTAATCGAAATGGAATACAAAACAGCAATTTTTAGAATTTTTGTCTGTCTGTCCGTCAGTCTGTGTTCGCATCACGTAAAAGCTACTGGATGGATTTTAATATAATTTTGTGAGGAGGTGTCTTAATACGCAATTTGCTGATTTATATCTACTGCAAACAAGGCAGCATTTTTTATTTTTCCAGCGGGATATTTTGAACACAATTTACAGAACTCTAAAATAATTTTAGAATTTTATATAAAATTTTGAATTTTATCAAGGGTACCTCTAGATAAAGAAAAAACATAAACCACAACTGAAGCACTTTAAAATTAAGAGTCTTAAAATTTGGTGTGGTATAATTACAAAGCAAAATCGAACAAAATATTGTCAGAGTGCGTGGGACTTGACACGCCACGCTAGTATAAAATAAAAACAAATTAAAGTAAAAATAATTTTTCACTAAAATACTTGGAAACTCAAACGAAATCATCGCTAAACGCCGATGTAATTACTCAGAAATATAGGCTTTATATAAAATGCTAAAATTTGTATAAAATACCAAAAATATTGTAGAGTTTTGTAAATATTACCCGCTGACAAAAATAAAAGTTGCTGCTAAGTTTGCAGTACCATTGAATCGGTAAAATTGCGTACTTTCATTTATATTCTGCCTCTTTCTTGGTAATGAGATATTTTTACGGGAAAAAATATCTTATATTTGAAACACGATACTAGGGTACCTCTCCATAAAATTTTATTAAAATTCATCCAGTAGTTTTTACGTGATGCTAACACAAACAGACAAGCATATAATATAAATAAAACTCATTTATATTAATAACAATAAATTTTATTAGAAAAATTAACAATTAATTTATAAAAACAACTTAGAAAACAAAAACATTTTATCACCGACAAAAAGTTTTCTTACTCGTATCTACCTAATCAAGATGAGTAAAAACTGAAAAAGGTGAAATTTGGTAAAATTGCAACAAAAAAATGGCGCAAAAACGCGCAACATTTTTTTCCTACAGTCTTATAGTAAATATCGCAAATTTAATAGTGACATAACATTTTTAGGATCGCGATGGCTCTCACTCTCAAAAACCTTTTCACTTTTTTTTTTTTGACAAAAAAAGTGAAAAAAATTTTTTTTTTATTTCGAACGAAATTTTTTATCATAAAAATTGAAAAAAAAAAATTTTATAAAAATATATATATAATTAGCTGATAATATAGCCTTTCACAGAAAAAAAAACAATAGAAAATTGTATAAAGTCAATAAAAACGTATGAGATTTACTCAACTTATCTGATTTCAACAGTGTCCCAGAACGACAAATCTCAAGCAAAAGCCTTGAAAATTCATTATACGATGCAAAATTTTGTTGTCCGACTGGATTGGCAAACTACCCGTCTGTGCAATGGTGCATTAAAGGAGAAAATTCAACTCTATTTAAACGAAATTATGCAAATCTTGCGTAAATTTTGGGACACGTTTTAATAAAAATTCTTTTTAAATATCCTTAGTGTAGATGTTTTTCATTGTTTGCAGACTATAGAATACACTTTACTTAAACACAAGACATCAGTCAACATGGCCGGTTACAAGACTTATATAAAGACTAATATATAAACAATTTAAACTTCCTTTACAAAAGCAAATTCCAAAATGCAAGTCACGTTTTTTAATAAATTCTACTAGGAATAAACACATTTTGTACAATAACAACAACAACGAAATGCAATAAAAATAAATTGTAATTTTTCAATTCTTTGTCTATTTTTAGGATCCAGATTCTTGGGTGTCAGTACATCATTTGCAAACACAGTGCGGCATTTTAGATCCGGACGATTGTGTACGCGATGTGGTCGATGACCGGGAATATATACATGCTAATTTTGAAGATTCTGGACCGGATCCAGGCGTACCACAAGGTGGTGGTGATGGTGCTTCGGGTAGTTCATCAGTTGGCACGGGATCGCCTGATATATTTCGTGATCCAACAAATACAGATGCACCCACGAATGGTGCTCATAATGACAATTCTACACCTCATATTGAGGTTACCAGCACAAACGCATGTCCTTTGAATGGATTAGGTCTGCAAGTAAGACGTAGTAGTGATCCTAATTTATTGGCTTCTTTGAAGGCGGCTGAAAGTGGCAACAAACGTTGGTCGGCTGCGGCACCCAAATGTGCAGGTGATTCCCCCGAACGGGTGCATATAGAGAAGGCGAGTTATTTACCACCTCAGTGGGAAGAAGAAGATGATGGTCATCTTCAGGCGCCGCCAGTGCCAGCACATCAACCGTTTGCCAGATCTGGCAGACTGTCTATGCAGTTTTTGGGCGAAGGCACTGGTTATAAGTGGATGGATGCTGCAGAAAAATTGCAACAGCAGCAACAAATGCAACAACAGCAGCAACAACAACATGTCCAGCAGCAACCAGAAGGCACAAGAGAATATCAGCAGCAATTTTTCACTAGCAAATCTTTGCCCAGAGAGAGTACTCGCAAAGAGCCATTGGGACAGGCCTACGAGTCCATACGCGAAAAAGATGGCGAAATGCTTTTACTCATTAATGAGTATGGCAGTCCTTTAGGCTTAACAGCCATACCAGACAATGAGCACGGTGGTGGTTTGTTGGTGCAACATGTAGAGCCTGGTAGTCGCGCAGAGCGTGGACGTTTACGTAAAGGTGATCGTATTTTGGAAATAAATGGTACAAAACTTATGGGTCTAACAGAGCTTAAAGTTCAAGAATACTTGTGCAAAGCTTTAGAATCTTCTGAACTCAGAGTGCGTGTAATACGAGCAAATACCAAGGGTTCTAAAAATCGTCGCAGAGACTCCAAGGTGGCTGAAATGATTGAAGCTGAAGAAAAAATGGCCTCTAGTGTCGAGAGCAAAGTAGCCACAGTATCTCCTACAAGAAAATCCAATGTAGCGCCTGTAGGAGCTTCTCTTCAAGTAGCCAATACACGCAAATTGGGACGCAAAATTGAGATTATATTGAAAAAGGGCCCAAATGGTCTGGGATTTTCGGTAACAACGCGTGATAATCCGGCTGGTGGTCATTGTCCCATATACATCAAAAATATTTTACCCAGAGGGGCGGCCATAGAAGATGGTCGTTTAAAACCGGGCGATCGTCTGTTAGAAGTTGATGGTGTAGCCATGACAGGCAAAACTCAAACGGATGTTGTCTCAATATTAAGAGCCACCCAACCAGGAGCAACCGTCCGACTAATCGTATCAAGACAACAAGAATTGGCTGAACCAGAAGAAAGGGAAATTGTAAGTTGAGCTTATTCTTGATTTAAAAATTTTAATTTAATATAGAATTTGTGTTTCTTTTAGAATTTCGAAAACAAAGAAAATGAGCTCGACTCACCACCCCAACCACCAGCCCCAGTACTACCGGCATCTGTGAAAGCGTATCAACAGGATATTAAAAAATCCAATAGTTCGCGTTCACTTTTGGAACAACATCAGCAACAACAAAATCACAATCTTAACGAATCTCAACATTTTATCGATGCCGGGAGTGAATCCGCAGCTTCGAGCGTAATTTATTTAATTGAACAACTAGTTTTTCTGGTTTGTATTAATAAACATCCTTTTATTTTATCTTTAAACAAAACAGGACAGCCTACAAGCTGGTATTGCTTGGCGTTCCCGAGAAATGCTTACGTTACATATACCTGTACACGATACCGAAAAAGCTGGTCTGGGCGTTAGCGTTAAGGGCAAGACAACTTCCAATATAACAGGCTCCTCGAATGGCAGTTCTAATGGGTCCATGAAAAATGATGGAGATTTGGGAATTTTTGTGAAGAATGTCATTCATGGTGGGGCAGCCTCGCGGGATGGACGTTTGCGCATGAATGATCAATTGGTTAGTGTGAATGGTGTTTCGTTACTTGGCCAGAGTAATGCTGAAGCTATGGACACATTAAAGCGTGCCATTGTCAATAATCCGGGCAAACATCCTGGTATGATTACTTTACAAGTTGCCCGCAAAATCACTAGATCAGCTAGTTCGGGTGATATTTTGGAACACAGCAATGAAAGTCCAAATACCAGTGAAAATAGTGGGGCTACAGTAATTTATTTAAGTCCCGAAAAACGTTCAGTCGATAAACGTAATAGCGGAGGTTCAAATAGTGAGATGAATCGGTGAGTTATATTTAAATTTATTTAAAATTGTGATTAAAACAATGTTTTATTTAAAAAACTAGTTGGAGCAACCCCGTTTTGGATAGACTAACCGGTGGCGTTTGCTCTGGCAAATCAGGACAAAAAGGCCGCTCAACTTCAGCTGCATTAAACTCCGTAACAGGAGTGAAAAATAGCGCTGTACATGCTCTACGCAACGAGAGTTACTACATGGCCACCAATGATACCTGGTCACCAGCTTTACATCACCAGCAACATGTAAACAACTCTGTTTTGATTGAACATGATCCTGAACCTACATCACCGTAAGTTACACAATTATTTGAATATAATAGTTTGAGCTAACAGGGTATTCCAATAGGGAGATTCAAAATGTTATTTTTTTAAATAAAAATTTTCAATTTAAATATAAAATTTTGAAATTGCCTTTACAGAACACTTCCTCATCGTCCCAATGAATCTTTAGCTTCTAGTATAGTTAGTAATATTACAGCAAGCATTCCAACTCCCGGGGCTGCCCCTCAAAATTTTGATGCCACTTATTCGTCACAGCTTAGTTTGGAGACAAACAACTCTGGGGTAGAACATTTTAGTCGTGATGCTTTAGGAAGACGTTCCATATCGGAGAAACATCACGCCGCCTTAGATGCTCGTGAAACGGGCACCTATCAGCGTAATAAGAAACTGCGTGAAGAAAGGGAGCGTGAAAGACGCATAGCCCACACCAAGTCTGCAGTGTTTAGTGGATCTATGGAATCTTTATCCGCACGCATAGCCGAAGCTAATGCTAAAATACCAGGTTATAAGCATGCCAAAACTAACTCAGGCATTGAACAACAACAACTGCAGGCAGAAGCTAGAGATCAAGTAGGCGACTTGGGGCCTTCATTGGGTTTGAAAAAGTCCTCTTCTTTGGAATCTTTACAAACTATGGTACAAGAAATACAAATGTCTGAAGAACCACGAGGTGGACCTACCACACTACGCGCTCCTCGTGGTAGAGGACGCGAAGAGAGTTTGAGAGCAGCTGTTGCTAGTGATCATGATGTTAAAAGTGAGTTGATTAAAATTTTGTTTAACTAACATTTCAAATGTAATTTTTTAATGAATTCAACTTTTTAGAAGCCCGTCAAACCTGGCTTCTAGAGGAAGGTGATGCTACAGAAGGTGGTTTTACGCAACGCAACGGCCCTTTCCAGAGTTCTCTCAACGATGGTAAGCACAAAACAAGATCAAAGAAACCTGGAATTTTACGTGGCATTGGCTACATGTTTCGCTTTGGTAAAAATCGAAAAGATGGTGTAGCACCCGCTGAAGCCCAGCCACCTGTAACAAATAATGCTGCAAATGAAAGAACCCCTGCCAACAATCAAATACCGGTCGCTGCTTTGGCAGCATTAGATCGCAATTCAAAAGTAGCACCGCCAGCTTATCAACCTCCACCGCCACTGCCACCCGCAAATGCAAATGGTACAGGCGGTGGTGGAGGATCTGCCGTCTATAACGATAATAGCTCAAATAGCGGCGGCATTCATCAGAATGATATATTCAATCACCGATATCAGCACTATTCCAACTATGAAGAGCTACAACATAATCAACATCATCAGCAAATAAGGTGAGCATCAGTTTTTCTTTACTCTCTATTGATTTTAGACTGCTTTTTTAAAGCATACCAAACAAGACCAAACAAAAACAATATGGGATAATGGAGCCTACTACATAAACATAAATTAACATAAATGTACAATGTTTTTCATTTTTTTTCACTTTGTTTGCTTTTTTCATTGCGTTCTGCTTTTGCTTTTTTTTAATAAACGTAAATTAAATAATAAAATAATAAAAGGAAAAAGAAATTAAACGTAAAAAACTCTTCCCATTTTCTAAATATTTATCCATCATAGTGATGAAAACTGCTCAAATAATGATGTTTTGTCGGAATCAACCTTAGAATGCATGCGTCAACAAGTGCTTAGACAACGTCTTAAAGTCGAAGCTGAAAGGTAACTTTTTAATAAATTCTTTTTTAGCTTCAAACTTTCCAGTAATTTGTTTTTTAATTGCTTTTTTAGTTTTAGTTTGTTATTTTTTTATCTTAAAGTTGTTTTATTATTTCTTAATTGAAACCTAAGATTTTTGAAAGAAAATCAAAACGTATATAGAAATGATTAGTTTTAAGTGTTTTGAAATAGTTTTTAATATTGTAGAATTAATGTTCGAACAACTGAAAATAAAATACTTCTAAAAAAAATTAGGTCTAAATTTTTTACAAGCCGAATCTGAGTCCAAATTATCGCATTCGTGATTGAGTAAAATTATTCGCCATTTTTCTCTCTGGAATTACAGCATTAATCCCCCATAGTATCCATTTTTGGGATGATCAATATGTAAATTTTAAACAAGGAACGGTTCGAGTCTGGGCCCCTGGCTGAAATTCAAATACGCTACGATAATGGTCGCTAAAAGAATTGCTCCACAGGTGGTCAATAATAACCCATTTCAGATTGTCTAAAATTCTTTGGCCCTCGAAAAAACAGGACCCTCGAGATAAATTCGATATCACTTCTAATAGGCATTGTAACTGAGCACTGTATAATTGGACGTATGTTGGATATTATGGAAATGTCTAATGGGGAGTGCTGAATAAACTGTCTGTAGGACAAGGATTCAGTTCAACACCTTCTCTGCGAGTGCCCGGCTCTGCAAGAATATATGTTCAAGTATTTGGCTCAAAGATTCTTTCAGGATTTTGCGAGAAGCTCTAGGTGGTTCATACGAATTGAATATACTGGGAGTTCTACAGGCAACTGTGGGGGTAGATGGTCTTTAGGGTATCTCAAGGGCCCTTAATTGCCCCCTAATGAACTCGCTTTGTGCGGGGGTCCCCCCTGCTTAATCTAATCTAATATAAAATTTTATTAAAAGCATGAGTTTTCGTGTAATTCTTTTATCCCTTTTGAGACCTGGATGCATCGATTGTGTGTGTGCGTTTCGGTCTCACTATTTTCGTTTCTATTTGACCAATGTCTAATATAACGGCATGGATCGAATCCACCAATTGTTCTTTATGTTTAAAGTTTTAATTAAAAATTTGACTGATCAATTGTGCGTGACCTGAAAATTCTTGAAGGATATAAAATTGTTTTAAAAAAATTATGAAAAAATCTCCAGTAGTTTAGCGTCAGGGTTGAAAGGATTAAATGATTTCAACAAATAACCAAAACATAAAGGCTGAATAAAAGTTATAAGTAAAATAACTGGCTCTATAACCTTTCGAAATATCACGTTACCTAGTTCGAAAGACAAGAAAGATACTAAATCTTTTCAGAAGTTTAAAATTGCAAATTTCAAGGAAAAACTATTGGCAACGCCAAGCCAAAGGGAGTATATTGCTGGGCTTCTACCTTCAACTTAAAAAAAAAACATTATTTAAAAATGTATTTAGTCCTTTTCGACCGGCCAGTTAATGTCGTTGTGTAATGCAATGATACAGCCTGGAAAATTGGAGCACAGTATAATGGAAGTTCCGAGTCTCGTTCTTCTATTGTATATTTCTAAGTGGTTTTTTTAGAAAATTTTAGAAATAATTCAATTGTAATTTATCATTTTGCTGGTGATGTATATTTTAATGTTCGAAAAATATTCACAACTGTCATGTGGATTCTAAATTTGAATTACATTTTAGAAAGACTACTAGCTGTAGTTTTAAATACGAAAACAAAAACAGAAAAGATTGTAGAATTAAATCTGATACATTGAAAGTAATTGCTTTTATAAACCAGATTATCTTAGTTTTCGAAAAATTCAAAATTCGAAATTTGCCTTTTAAAAACTCTATTCAAATATACTATCAATAGTTATTGTCATAAGTTACATTGAATGCATTCCTTCGTATTTTTTCGTAAAAACACATAACGATTATTTGTAGCAGTTTTTTATTTTATTTTTAATAATTTTTAAATTTTCAGAGTTTTGCTTACATTTATTTTGGTTGCATGTATTATGTACGAGTTTCTTTGCTTTTTACCCATTTCAAACTGCTTATATTGTTGTTCACTCATTTACTTACTTTAACTTTTTTATCTATTTTCATGAAAATTAAACAAAATTCTTCTGCTTTTATTAAAAAAAAAACAAAAAATTCAAATAAAATCGAAAATAAAAATGCTTTAATATTTGGCTGGGCTTTTAAATTCTACCAACTGCAATTTGAACTTTTGTAAATATATGTATGTATTTGAAATTTCTATAAATGCTTTTGTATATGGGTGTGTGTATATGTGTGTATGAAAATAATAATGACAGTCGTCGTCATCAACATTATCATTCCCAACGTAGCGCCCGCTCACAGGATATAAATATGCAACACTATCAAACGAATAGCAACCACAACAGCGGTAACAACATGCGTTCAAATTTTTACGACTACGAAACAGCACAACATAATTTAAGCCCCGGATCAATGCTTAACAATAGTTTTCAGCAACGCACGGGCAGTATTAAACACAATGGTCATGCCGGCATAACAATTAATTCCAGCCAACAGCAACATCAGTATTCTCATCATAATCCTCATCACCAGCAACAAGCCTCATCTGCCTCATCGACCCAAAGCCAGGCTCATTGGAGAACAGCTGCCATTAATGGTTTTTCACCAGCCTCCGTTAATAGTAGTGCACGCAGTCGAGGACCATTTGTAACACAAGTCACTTTGGGTGGTGGTGGTGGCGGTGGTTCTTCGAATGCTAATAGTATTGCTGCTGGGCAGCAACATCACCAGCATCAGCAACAACAGCAAAAATCACAGCCTACATACCAGACGGTACAAAAACATCAAGCCCAGTCTCAATATTCGGGTGCCGTAGCTGGGCCGCAACATACCGCTTCAAAAGTGTGACTATAGGCCAACGTTCTTCGTCAATGTTTAGGCGAAGACGTTGTTGTTCGCGGCTTAAGCAGTAACCGAAAAACTACTACTTCCACTAACACTAACTCAGCTGCTGCTAAATCTAATACAACTAATTGCTTCAATTCAACTGAAGGAGGTGGTCAAAACTGCGTTAACCTGAATTCTAAAATTGAAACTAAAGCCTCTATAGAGAACAAGGATAATGTGACGGAAGAGGATGAAGACGAAGACGAGGACGAGGAAGATGAGGATATAGTAGAGATTTTCTATTTTGCCACTGAATGCTAAACCCCTTGCATTAGCAGCTACAAAATTCCACTTCATTTATCAATTCATAAGTCATCTTTAAAAAAGAAATAAGGGTGAGTTTTCATTTAAGCCATTGACTTAATTGTCCTAATCTCTCCAACTAAATACCATAAGTAGTTTATAACTTTTATTTTGTGTATATTTTGTTGAAAAGAAAAAAAAATAATTTGTTTTAAATATTGTATGTATTAATTACTGCTATTAAAAATAACAAAAAATTCAAATTTCAAAAGCGAGTGCAAAATTTTGAAAATATTTTCAAAAGTAAAACGAAATTAAAATGTAAGAAGAACTTCCCAAAAAAAGTACTAAAACGAATAGATTTAATTTAAAATTGTTTTTGACTACAGACTGTTAAAAGTATTATTATCGCAACAAAATTTTTGTACAAAACGCTTTAAGTGGGTATTTTTCCAACTTGATTTTTTTTTAATATACTTTTTGTACATAGAAAATATGTATTTTGTATTTAATATTAGCAAAGTGTTTAGTCTATAATTTTCTTACAAAATCAAGGTTTATTAACAAACTGCTGCACAATACAAAATTGTGTTATTTTTTTAATTTTAACTTAACAATTCTATTTGAATATTGTTATTGACATTTTTGATTCTATAATTATAAATATTTAAATTTAAAATTCTGTAATATTATAATCGTATAAGTGTATTATATATTATATATTCTTTCTACAAACTTAAGTTGTTAAAAACACAAAGTCTTACTTAAAAAACAAATATTTCGAAAACATAATTTTTTCTATTTCTTAATTGTTTCATTTTCATTTGTAGAATTAAATATTTTTTAAGCAGAGCTAAATTGTTTAATATTTTGGTTAATAAATTGTTTAATAATTTCCACTTTTTTTTTATTAAAAAAACACCCCTGTTCTGTAATCCGAATCCGAAAAAAAATTAATGAAAAATTGAATATTCGATTAAAAAACAAATATTTCGAAAACATAACTTTTGCCATTTCTAAATTATTTTATTTTCGTGTGTATTTCATTTGTAGAATTAAATATTTTTTAAGGAGTAGAAAAGCTAAATTGTTTAATAATTTCCACTTTTTTTATTAAAAAAAACACCCCTGTTCTATTATCCGAATCCGAAAAAAAAAACTATTGAAAAATTGAATATCCGATTAAAAAACAAATTTCGAAAACATAATTTTTTCCATTTCTAAATTGTTTTATTTTATATCGCCATCCTTCATTCGTATGTATTTCATTTGTACAATTAAATATGTTTCAGGGAGTAGAAAAGCTAAATTATTTAATAATTTCCACTTTTTTATAGAAAAAACATCCTCTTTCTGTAATCCGAATTCGAAAAAAAAAATGATTGAAAAATTTAATATACGATTAATTACCTAATTTTTAACCTTCCAAAATTTTTACTTTTTATTTGGAATAAAAAATGTTTGTGGAATGAATTACAAACAAATTATTTTTTAACAAAACTTGTGAAATCCGAAACGCCAATAAAAATTACGAAACCGAAATATTGCGAATATTTTAGATGTTCTTCTAATCCACAACCTAATGTATTTTTTGTTTTGTTTCGAAAATCGAAATCCAAATAATTTTTTTCGGAATTAAATTATACCGATTATCCATTTGTGAATATTTTTTTATTCGATTTGTATATAAAAAAATGTTTGTGGACTAAAAAAAAGAACAAAACAAAATGTTATTTAGGTGTAATAATATCTGTTATTAATAAAAGTATCAAAAGGTTTCTCCGAATTCTTATCTTAACTCTCGGTTTCAAAATTTCGAGTTTTTTGAATCCGAGAGTTTTTGCAATTCCATTAGAAATACATAATAGGTAGGGTCAACTGTCAACTTTTTCTCAACAAAACTTTATTTATATTTTAAAATAATAACCAATCACCTTTGTTCTGTAATAAAAATCGGAACAAATTTTGAAGAAAGTGGAATATTCCGAATATTTTATTTGTTCTTCTATTCCACTACCAAATATTTTTTTCTTTTTATTTAAATTTAATGATGTTTGTGGAATGGAATATACACCCCTGTTCTGAAATCGGAATCCGAATAATTTTATTAGAAATTAAAATAATCCGAATTTTTTAACTGTTCTTTTATTCCACGTTCGAATATATTTTTTCTCGTATTTTTTTCGAACAAAAAATGTTTGTGAAATGAAAAAAGAATATTTTTTAAAACTTTATTCAGGTGTAAATAATTTATTTTCAGTTTAGTTATGAAACGCGTTTTTTTCAAATTTTTATCTTAACTCTGTTTGAAAATAGGTAAAATTTCGAAATGTTTTTGCAGTTCCAAACATTTCAATTATATTCGAAATATAGAACAGGGACAACAAGCAACTTTTTTAAAAAACTTTAATTAAATTTTTAAATTTATAATTCGAATCGGATGTTTTTTTTTTTTTTTTTTTGAAAATGGAATATTAAAAATATTTTTTCGATTCAAAAGGATTAAATAAGTTTGTGCAATCAATAATAAACAATATTTTTAACCAAACTTTTTAAATTTTAAAATCGAATCGAAATTTTTTTTACGAAAATGGAATACTTCGAATAATTTTTCGTTTCATATAGATGAAATAAGTTTGTGGAATAAACAATAAAAAACAAAACTTTATTTAAATTTAAAAATTTGTAATTCAAATCGGATTGTTTTTTAAGGAAAATGGAATATGTCGAATATGTTTTCGTTTTTTTCGGATTAAATAAGTTTGTGGAATAAATAATAAACAACGCTATTTTAACAAAACTTTATTAAAATTTTAAAAATTAGTAATTTAAATCGACATTTTTTTCGAAAATGGAATATTTCGAATATGTTTTCGAGTTTTAATATATAAATAAGTTTGTGGAATAAAAATAGTATAATTTTTAAAAATTTAAAAAATACATATTTTGTTGTTACTATTACCACTATTATCTGGTCTGTAATCCGAAACCGAAAAAAAATATTCAGAAGTGAAATAATCCGATTTTTTTTTTTGTTTATTTTACTTCCTTATTTTCAATAAAAAATGGGTTTGGATTGAATAAAATATTTCAACTAGGTATTACAATAGATATTGAAAAAATGAGGAAATTTTTGTTTCAATTCAATTTGTTGTTTTTTTTATTTTTTTTTTTTTAATGTAGCGAGATTATCGAAGCAGACCACTTCCTAACGGGTCCCTTTTAGACAGTTCAATTTGTTACCATTTAAAAGAATTTTGTACAAAGGTGCTCATTTGCATGAGCAGTCTACCACTAAAATGTCGTGGTAGGTTTCCTTTATTTTCTTAATGTTAAAATTTGTAAAACGAAATTATAATTTCTGGAAAAATACCCACTGTTTTCGAATACAAACTATAAGCCGTTCCATTTACACAAGTATTTGACATAATTGTTACAATTTATTAAACACAAAATGATAAAAAAAAATTACATTTACAGATTATATAAAACAATATAAAACAAATTCTAAAAATAATAATAATAAAATTATTAAAAAAAAAGATAAAATAAAAATACATACACATTTACTAATTATGGCTTTAAGCGAAAAGAAATTGAAATTTTTTTTTTATAAAATATATAAGAATATATAAAATTATATATAAAAAATTAAATTAATATAAACCACTTTTCTAAAATGTCTTAAAAATAAAGCAAAAATATTCAATTAAAAACATGTTATTATTAAAAGAAAGGGCAAATTTTCATAAAAGACTTAAAAGTTTCAAATGCCCTTAAATATTAAAACACTAACACCAGCTCATAATATTAAATAAAAAAAAACTAAACTGTGATTATTCATTTCGAAACAGTTTATAAAATTTAATGCTTAAACAAACAAAAAAGTGAAATACATAAAAGTGAAATACTAAAAAAAAAAACGAAAAAAATAACAAAACGAATGCAATTGCTACATTCCAAATTAGTTTTAGTAATAATTATTAATACATAATTACTTTTAGTTCAAAAAAAGAAGTATTTTTCTTAATAAAATAACAAAAAATTATTTAAATAAGAATTTTTTTAATTTAATTTCTAAATATTAAAAATTGAATAAACGAATAAAAATGCTACCGTTTTTACTACTTTATATATTCTAAAATATATTTAATTTATTTTTAGCTTTTTTACTTTAACAGCGCAGGAAATATTTTACTAGATCTACTACTAGTTCAAGAACGCAAGCAAATTCTATCTTCGAAATTTGTTCGAAGAAAAGCCAGCAGGCAGACAGAATATCAATGATTTTTATTTCAATCTATATTGCTGCTTAGTTAGCCGCTAGCCTTTTCTTGGTGCCTGCAATGCACAATGGGCCCAAAAAAATGGAAATATTTTGTGTAATTTTTAACCTCCTAAAGCCATAGTTGAGCCAGCCTTATATTTTTTTTACGTGCAAAAGACAAAATTGATATCAGAGAATTGCAAAAATCACAATTCTACATACAAAAAAACTCTTGTTAACACTTAATCATCAAACATAACATTGTTGCCTAAAATCATCGTCGTGCTATCGAGAACGCTGTGCTTATTAAGTTGTGAGTCTAGCGATTGCACATATTTTATTCACTTTAAATCGCTCAACAAAATCCCAGCATAGAATAAAATCAACAGCATCCTGGTGAATGTTGATTTTGTACAGTTTGCGAGTAGGATAATCGAACATGTATTTTTAGTATGTTTGAACAAAAATTGTTGGCGACGAAGAAAACATAAAACAAAAACATGCCAGACAATCAAATATCTTACAGTTTATTCGTCTCTCTTAGGTAGCATAGGCAACAACTCATACGTGTTGATTTTGCATATTACTCTTCTTCCAATTAATATGTAGTATTCGGTGATCATTCAGTTGTGAGTCCAGTGATGGCACATATTTTATTCCCCTTCAATCGCTCAACAAAAACCCAGCATAGAATAAAATCAACATCTTCCTGGTTAATGTTGATTTTGGGAGTAGGATGATCGAACATGTGTTTTTAGTTTGTTCGCACAACAATTGTTGACGACGAATGAAATCAAAGCGCATGAATTATTTGAATAAAGTTGTTTTAAAACACAACGACATGATTTTATTTTACAAACTAATTTCAGTGTTGCATAAAATCATCATCGCACTAGCGAACACGCTGATTTCATTTAATTGTGAGTGTAATGATCAAACATAATTACATTTAATCACACAACAAAACTTGGCATAGAATAAAATCAACATCGTGCTGGGGAATGTTGATTTTGTTCAGCTGTGAGTATGGTGATAAAATAAAATCAAAAAACTAGAATTAATTGAAAAATTATTAAAAAAATAAAACCTTAAAAGCCAGACAATCACATTTCATACACTTTATCCCTTTCTCTCTTAGATAGCATAGGCAACTCATACGTGTTGATTTTGCATATTACTCTTCTTCCGATTAATATTCAGCGTTTGGTGATGAAAATCACACAGCGAAACCAGAAGCACATGGTTTGATTGATTAATTTAAAATCAACAGCGAATATGAGTGTATGAAAAAATAAGATCGTTTGAATGCAAATTCATGTTTTAGGGGTTTGATTACGTATTAACGTTTTTCAATAACCCGTTGTCGTTATATATAAATCTTAAGAATAATGTGTCTAAACTTTATTATATCTAGATTTTTTATAATTTAATCTAATCTTAAAAACAATACGACAACTAAAGCTGAATTGCGCATGACTACAAAAAAGGGGCAACTTTAGCAAATGGCTGGCCGATCCATTTCATCTAGACTACACCACACGCTATACACGCGATTTGTGCTCAAAATACCCTAGAATATCTATAGGCTACCAGTTTCCATGCTACCTACTACACAGAATCCTTAAAAATCTTCACACATTTCACATTTATCACGCAAGCAGATGTGAAAATGGGGGATCTCCACCGAGTGGACCTCTCAGTACTTTTTGACACAGCAATAAACCGCATAAAAATAATTGAGTGTAAAATTATAGCTGCAATAAATTTTTTTCCACCCAGTATCCCTGTTAAGAAAAATATTGAGACTCGCCTATTTCCAGCAATGTACTTCTAATTAAATTTTTATATGCGTTCAAAACTAGTGAAGAACAAAACAAGTATAAATATTTTCCTAGAAATTATTAATTTTTATAAGAAAACCAGCAGCAATATTTACTGCAATTATTTTGATTTTTTTTTTAACTTGAAAAAATTAATTATCTAGTTATTAAAAAAAATATTTTCTCTTTAATTTTTGTAATTGCTGTGTCAACTTTCTACACTGTTTTTATATTTATTTGTAAAAAAATATAAATTAAAATGAAATTTTTAAAATTAAAATAAACTTGAAAATGGTGTAGAAATGTGTTTTAAATTTGTGTTTGTTTTTTGTTTCTTTAATGTAAATATTTTTTGTAATTTTCATAAAATTTTTATTTACTAAATAAAATTAGTTATTGAAAACTTCTACATTTTTACTTAAAATTTCACATATTTTTAATATGTCATCATAGAATTAACAAATGTTTTGTGTTTTTATATGTAAATAAACATTAAAACATAATTAATACATATTTAATTGTATAATTTAATTCAAGTATTACATTTAATATTTGTACGTTTATTTCGAATTAGTTTTAAGTACGATTATTGATTAATTTGTTTAAAATTTATTTTAATCCAAATATGAATTGAAAAATGTAAAATATAAAAAAATAAACAAAAATTATTGAAAAAAAAAAATCTTGTTTTGTTATTTTTTAAGGTTTCGAGTTTTTATTTAATTATTATTATTAGCTGTCCGATTTTGCTTTGAAAGTAATTCACACCAAATTTTAAGACTCCTAATTTTATAGTGCTTCAGTTATGGATTATGTATTTTCTTTATATAGAGGTATCCATCCCTGGATAAAATTCTAAAATTTATATAAACTTCTAAAATTAATTTAAATTTCTGCAAAAAGGCGTTTAAAATATCCCGCTAACAAAAATAAAAGGTGCTGCCTAGTTTGCAGTACCTTTAAGGTGGTTGGGAGCTTTCTTTACTTTTTCTCTATTTTCTCTTGGAAATGAGATATTTTTGGGGAAAAGAAAGTATCCTATACCCACTTGTTTAATTAGAATTCAGAAATAGAGTATAAGGGAACCGAAATGATCTGATTTCGTAAAGATTTCGAAACGACTATTCGACAAAATCTTCCTATTTCGGAACCGAAATATTACCCAAAGCGTAACGATTTTTATATGAAAGGGTTGACATGACTTCGCATCGAGATGTAGTTACGAAATCGTAACAATATGTTGTTACGAAATCGCATCGATATGTAAGTACGAAATCGCAGCATTATGTAGTTACGATAAGCTGGTTTCCAACAAACTACGGAAATGTCTTAATAAGTCTAACTTCAGAAAAAATCGAAATCTTTGGTTTGTTACGTACCGATTAACTACTTTTGTGTATTAAGTACTCAAAAAATAACAAATACTCTACTCAATACTTTGCCAGCTGAACTAAGTGTATTACTATGGCCGCTATTACAAAAATTAAAGGGTGTTCTGTTCCGATAGTAACGTGATTTTCACGTATGTATATGGCCTTATTCTTTGAACTCAAATCGGCAGGTGCTTTACACCATAATGGAATATTTAAGATTGTGACAGCAATTTTTAGAATTTCTGTCTACTACTGGATGAATTTTAATAAAATTGTGAGGAAGTATCTTCTAAATTCATATATGGGATCCTTTTTTTTAGCGAAAATATATCATTTCCAAGAGAAAGACTTTCATTATTTTTTTCTTTATTTTTCCGTTTCATTTGTACCGCAAACTTGAAAAACCTTTTATTTTTGTCAGCGGAAAATTTTTAACACTATTTACAGTAATCTACAATAATTTTGGAATTTTATATAAATTTTAGAATTTTATCCAGGAATGGGTACCTCTATATAAAGAAAATACAAAAACCATAACTGAATTAAGAGTTTTAAAATTTGGTGTGGATTACTTTCAAAGCAAAATCGAAGAAAATATTGTCAGGACGCCTAGGACGTGCACAGCTAGTAAATAAAAAAAAAATTATAAAAATGAAAGAGTGTTTCCTATAAGACGCGATTTTGACAAATCTGGCCTTATCTGGTAAACAGGGTACATCAAAAGTAAGTATAAAATATAATTAAAAGTTAAAGGATATTCCCCATAAAGGACGTTTTTATTGTAATATATGTATGTAGATTATGCTTTGTTTCACTTTGGCCCCCTTAAAAAATAAAATAATTCAAATTATTTCATTATTTCTCAAATTGCATTAGTACGTGTACGTATGTATTTAATTTAAAATGAAAAAAACTCATTTGAATAATTGCACTACTTTACACAAAATTTTCTACAACAAAAATTACGATTAAAGGCTACTTAAAATTTAAATATGAAGACATAATAAGAATTCATTTCCATCTATTTGCCATAGATTTAAAATGTTTAATTTGTTGACTATTTTGAGATTCTTCTTGAGCAGCCAAATCTTCATCCAGCAACAACTCAAAATTACCCAGAGCATCAGCACTGGGTACTTTATTCCAACGTACACTAAAATATATAAAATTAGAAGATAAAACAAATATTTAAATTATCTCGATTGATTTACATATATGAATTAAGAACTAAATAATACTTACTCTGGCACCCCATCGGGAGGTAAAACAACCGATAATATATTATCAATTAATTTGTATTTTAAAATACGATCCGTTACTGTTGTCGAAGTCATCGAGGGTGAAGCGTTCACTTCAACCAACCATGGTTTCAGATTGTTATCGATAATAATGTCGTAGCCATAGCATTCGAAACAATGGCGATCACTGGCCATTACGGGGGCAACAGCTCGCAAAGAATGTACAATTAGCCAAGAAATCGCTCCAAATAATCGATCTGTAACCTCTTTGCCCCGTGTACCCTCCAGGTAAAGGGCTAAATTCTGCACCGACCATTTGCCACCGTGCAAAGAATTATACTCATTCTGGAATAAAAAAAATTTGAATTATAAAAATTGTCAACTAATCGTTTGAATTTAGTTAGTTAGGCATGCACTGTGGGGGATTTGAGGAAAAAAAAATAAACTAAATCTATGTTTGCTAAACGGGTCATCTAGTTCGATTGAAACTTCACAAGCCTTAGAAAATATGTAGTCGAACTTATATTGTGAATTTGAACCTTTCACTCATTATATATGAAAGATGCCCGAAAGTAGGGCACCTCGAATAAATGAAAAAAATTTAACCACTGCGATTTTCTTATATTTTACTAATTTTAAATATTTTGTGGGTTTCTAAGGTTACTGCTCTTCCGAAAACTGTTCCACACTTTTGAATTATCACCTATAGTTTGGGAGATATTCGACTTTTAAAACTAAAAATTTTAAATTTGGTCCTATTTTATATTTTATCCAGTTTTTTTTATCAATATTTTGAAATGGCTTTTCTGATAAAAAATTAAAAGTGATATCCATTTAGCAAATTTCTTTTATCTATTTTTCTAAAATAGAGAAATATACAAAATTTTTAATAAAATATTAATTTTAAACCATATGATGCAGCAGACCAGCTTTGGTTTACTGACTAATCCAATAAGAAAATGGTGGTACCGGAGTCGGTATGATTGGCCCAAACTTTCAACGTGACATACCCATAAGCAAATAACACAACAATCTTCAAGGCAGAAATATACGCCATCCTCGGCTGTGCCAGGGAATTTTTAAGGAGAAAGACAAACACCCCAATCACGAATAATTATTTCCATAAAAAGCTCCCAAATTTTTTTATCGTGAATGATTTCTTCCGTAAAATACAAGTAAATTGTTATTGGAATCATTCACGATAGAAAAATTTGGGAGTTTTTTCATGGGAAGAATTATTCGTGATTGGGGTGAAAGAGAATAGAAATATATCTGATGTCGGACAGCCAATAAGCGCTAAAGGCATTAACCTCATTTTAGCTAAGGTCTGGGATAGTCATGAAATGTGCCACATGTTTAAATGAACTCGGTTTCCACAACAGTTTAACACTGTGTTGGTTGCCCAGCCACGAGGGTCTCGTTGGTTGGTGTAGCCAACCTAAGGGCAAGAGGTAGATATATAGGATCAGAATCCTTCTTTAGCATATCCACTGGATATGCCAGGAAAAAAACAATTCCTGGTTCGAAACAAAGGCCTCTCATCATTGGAAAGCTCTGATAGGGCTCAGCGCTTTATTACGCTATCATGGTCAACATCAGTGCTGACAAATTATTGAGTAGTGGATACCGAGTACTCGAGACTCGGATCATTTTTTTGAGTACTCAATACACAAAAGTAGTTAATCAATACTTTTACGATAGTATTTTTAGAAATGAATTTTTAAAAAATTTTGACGACTACAATGATAAATTTTCGGTGCTTTGAGTACCCAATTGAAAAGTATTGACTTGTATCGAGTAATTGAAAGTAGTAAAAATTGCCAGCACTAGTGTAAATCTCAAAGGCTACTATCACTCAATAAAACTTAAAGCTACTTGCAGGAATGCGTATCGAGTAATACAGAGATCAAAACTTACAAGTACTGTGAACTGACCGATGAGACTTCGGAACACGAACTTTATAGGTGTTTTACCTTAAGGTCTGGTAGATAAAATTCCTAGGTGGCGCACTACTATGTGAGCCACGTCACATTAGCACACTTTTTCAAATCTTGCCGGACATTACTTTTTTATCTTAAACTGGCTCTGCAAATTTACTGAGTGTCTCTTGATTAACAGAAAAATAGTCATAGACTGTTAAAGCTATAAAATAAGACAAATCAGACTAAGGAGAAAAAAGTTCCCCTTAGAAGAACTAATCCTACCTCTTAAACATTCAATTTTTTTTTTAAGATTTCCCATACTTTGCAAAAGCAACTTTAATAGTCAGCAAATGTTCAAAAACCTAAACTTGGACCGTGAAGACTCTAGAAAACCATTTTTCACTCCTCCACCTTTTTGTGGGCGGTGTGACATAAAATATTATTTGCAAAAATAATGCAATTAGTAAAAGAAATGGATTACATACGTCTTAATAACATAAAAATAAAATGTTTAAGTTTTTATGGGCAGGAGGTGGCATCCCTCCAATCTCACCCCCAAAACGTACATGTGATTTTTTTTTATTTTTTTTTTTTCTAATTTACAAAAAATATTCAT
This sequence comes from Phasia obesa, assembly GCA_949628195.1. Classification (NCBI taxonomy): domain Eukaryota; kingdom Metazoa; phylum Arthropoda; class Insecta; order Diptera; family Tachinidae; genus Phasia; species Phasia obesa. The sequence goes on along the minus strand of OX451218.1, from coordinate 142,365,454 downwards.
TTTTAAACTTTTATGTCAAAGAAATTAATCAAAGTCTTTTTAGTAATTTATTACTTTATAGTATTTAATTTATCTGAGAATAATTAATTTATTCATAATCAGCTGTGCCCGCCACTGCGTCAGCCTCCTTATTTTGCTTTAAAAGTAATCCACTTTAAAACTCTTAAATTTATAGTGCTTCAGATATGTGTGATGTAATTATTTTATATGTATAAAGTTACCCATCCCTGGGTAATTACTCAGAAACATAGGATTTATATAAAAAACTAAAATTTGTATAAAATTCAAAAATAAAAGTTGCTGCCAAGTTTGCAGTACCATTGAATCAGTAAAATTGCGTGCTTTTACTACTTGTTCTCGCTCTTCTTTCTTGGTAATGAGATATTTTTACGGGAAAAAAATATCCTATATTTGAACCACGATACTAAGGTACCTCTCGTTTAAATTTTATTATAATTCATCCAGCAGTTTTTACGTGATGCGAACACAAACAGACAGACAGGCAGAAAATTACAGTTTTATTACATTTATAGATAATAAATAATTTACATTTATAACAATCAATTTTATTTAAAATAACAGTTAATTTATTTAAAACAACTTAGAAATCAAAAGTATTTTATGAAAGACAAAAAGGTTTCTTTTACTCGTATTTAGCCATGCAAGATGAGTAAAAATAGATAAAAGGTTAGATTTGGAAAAAATCGCAAACAAAACTGACGCAAAAACGCGCAACGTTTTTTTTTATGGTATATAAGTAGAGATTGAAAATTTTGTAGTCATATATAACATTTTTAGGATCGTGATGACCCTCACTCTCAAAAACATTTTCACATTTTTTTTGACAAAAAATGAACAAAAAATCCTTTTTTTAATTTCGAAAGCAATTTTTATCATAAAAATTTAAAGCAAGCCGACACGTAAACGAACCAAGCAACTTTTCAAAGAATTACAAATATGTAGATAGTATTTGGCGTGACTCGAACCTGCAGCCCCCACACTAACAGTCTATCGAAGCAATCGTATATTAAAAAGTTTTACCAACAAAATTTCTCAAAAATACAAAATCTGAGAAAAAGTAATTTGCAAATTTGTTTCAAATTAAACCTTTTCATCGTTTACTATTTTTAAATACCATTTGAAAATTTAAAAACTATGCGACAATGCATGATGTCCTAAATAATTGTATTTAATCTATAACGTCAGTTTTTGGGGGAAGTAATTAAATTTCTATAAATTACAAAATAGTCTTTGTAGGCAGATCAAAAAACCTATTGCAGATCAATATAAAAGTATTTTTTGAATGTCACAATATGCAATCAGCTTAAACGTTTTTGTTTTAAATTAAATTAGAGAAAACAAAAAAAAAAAAAGTCTAAACCTTGTGCTCTTTATTCCAGTTAAACATATACTGAAATTTTTAATTTTACTATTGAGTTGATAATTTTTCAATCGATTTTGGGTGGTTTTGGGTGGTCGGCTGGTCATTCGACAATAGTTGTTGCAATTTTCATTCTGATTTAAAATTTGTAATTCAAACCTCGTTGTCAGTCATCACTCATGCAGCAGTAACAGCAAAATCTATGATGAAGGCTTGGCTTAATCAAGCATAATTTGCAAATTTGGTTTAATTGTTTACATTACCACTGCAACATTTTGTAAAATAAAATAATGTCGCTATTCAAATAAATGAAAAAATAGCAACCAGAAATAGCTGGAGGGAAACACATAAAACGTAAAATATAATTTACCTGGGTCTCCGTAGATGGATATTTTTTCTCTGGGTAAAGGGTATTTGTTGTTTGAATTTCTATTGGAAAATGTTCATAATTCACTGTAATTTAGTGGACATTTTTGCTGTGGATGGATAGTCGATCTGTAAAATATATATAAAAGACACAGTATATTGTGTGGCGATCACTGATCAGTGATAAAACTGTGCAAAATTTAAGACGGAGTCGAAGTACAGAAATAAAAATCTTTCCTCAAGCTTTTCTTTATTTAGTAATAGCGTAAATCCTGTTTAAATATATTTTTGAGCCCTTATTAATTAAGGAATCTGTCGTTATACTTCTCACACACTAAAACATTGAATGAGCCATTAGGTAGCCTTCGTGCACTAGTAGGTAGTGTGCTAGTCTATCAATCCGGGGATGTGGGTTCGATTCTCACCAATGACTCTGGTATTTATTTTTGGCAGGAAGACCAAGAAGCTGCTTAAAAATTTTATCATAAAATTTAAAATAAAATTTTTTCTAAAAATTAATATAAGTAGATGCTAATATAGCCTTTCACAAAATCTCTATTCGTTTATCCACAAAACTTATATATTGCAAACCTCTCAAAATCGTTTAAATTCATTAAAAACGTATGCGATTTACTCAACTTCCCTGATTTTAACAATGTCCCAAAACGAAAAATCTCAAGCAAAAGCCTTGAAAATTCACTGTACGAAGCAGAATTTTGTTCTCTATCGAGCTGCGTACTTACATTTTTACATTTTTAAAAATTTTTTGCCAAATGTCCGGCAAAATACCCCTCTGTGCGTCGTAGGCGTCCTGTTAATTCTTTTGTTTGATTTTGCTTTGAAAGTAATCCACACCAAATTTTAAGACTTATTCTTATAGTGCTCGAGTTATGGTTTATATATTTTCCTTATAAAATTCTAAAATTTATATATAAACTAGCTATCCGCAGTGGGCTTCGCTACACCCATCCACCAAATATATTAAACACTTGGAAGAAAAGTATGACCAACCTTAAACGCGAAAACGTACGCTATTCTCAAGTCAAAAACGTTCCCTTCCCAACCTGTTTTTTGCTTGACTATACGTATTAACACGATCACAATTTCATACTTTCAATGGGATGTGCCACTCCCAGTATTCTTACCCAGTCTGTATTTTGCTAAACTATGCACATTAGTATGAGGGTTACTTGTGCAAAGTTTCAAGACTATACCTAATGTAGTTCTCTAGGTACGCGATAATAATTTTTCACTTTGTATAGGAGGTAGCACGCCCTCCATTCAAATTCAGTCTGTGTTTCACTACACAATGTATCTTAATATGGGGGTTACTGATGCAAAATTCCAAGGTGCTTCCTATTGCAGTTCTCTAGATACAGGATAATAATTTTTTACTTTGTATGGGGGGTACCACGCTCACTGTCCCAATTCAGCCTATGTTTTTCTAGAGTATACGCAAGAGTATGGGGTTTACTTGTACCCACTTTAAAGACCTATTATAGCGCTCTATATACACAATAATAATATTACACTTTGTATGGGAGGTACACGCCCACACCCCAATTCATTCTGTATTTTGCAAGACTATGCGCCTTAGCACAAAAGCTACTTTTCCAAAGTTTCAAGGAGCTTGCTATTGCAGTTCGCCAGGACCACGATAATATTTCACTTTGTATGGGCGGTACCACGCCAACTATTCCGGCTATAACTCATGAACCAATACACATACAGAGACCGTTTATACATAAAAACCTTTGTATTGACGTCACCTTTCATATAAACTTTGCAGAAACAAAACCGGTTCATGCATTCCAGAGAACATCATTTACGAACACAATTCAACTTATTTTTATATATAGATATATATAGATTCTAAAATAATTGTAGAGTTCTGTAAAGGGTTTAAAATATTCCGCTGACACAAATAAATGGTGTTGTCAAGTTTTTAGTACCTATAAATCGGCCAAATTGCGTACTTTCACTACTATTTCTCTTGGAAATGAGATATTTTTGCAGAAAAAATGTATCCTATATTTGAATCGAGATACTAAGGTACCTCCTCACAAAATTTTATTAAAATGCATCAATTAGTTTTTACGCGATGCGAACACAAACTGAAAGACGGGCAGACAGATAGACAAAACTTTAAAAATTGCTGTTTTGTATTCGATGACTATCTGCAACAGCAACAAAAATATTTCATGTACAAAAATGTCCCTGTTACAGTTTTATCATATGTATAGATTATTCTTTTAAAATTTCCTATTTCACTTCACACTTTTAATTAATAAATTACCGACTTCACTACTTACCCCATGTTTTTGCACACTGACGTTGGTTAAATGCACATATATATTGTCCAATTCCGTACAGCTTGTGTCATATTTAACGGTACAAAAACGGCAAAATCCCAGCTTAAACAGATACGCCTTTAGGGGACGAAAAGAGGTGACCAAAACATACAAACGTAAATCGAACTTCTTGCCACCAATCAGCAAAGGATTTTCGATGTAACGAGAAATAACATAACTTTCCTTGGGAATTTGAGGCTGAAAAGCTCCCTTAGCCTCTCGGGACCATTTCTTTAGTTTGGAGAGTTTGTTGATTAGAAAGATGCCGGCTCCTTGGGATTTGCCACAAGGCTTCATAATCCAAGTGCTTTGAGGATTTTTGCGATACTCCTCCACAAACATGTTGTAGTCTTGCGACATGAAAAACTCAAATTAGAATTTAAATTTTTTGTAATTTTTACTTACAACACCTACCGGCAGGTAAAACAAAAGTCACTGGTATAAAGTCCAAGTATAGATATTTAGTGACACCGGTGCTGGCCCAACTTAAATCGGACTTTTCCGCCAAAGGATTGCCATCCTTTTCCAAATCTTTACGATAACGTTTTATATTTTTCACCAACAAATCCTTGCGTGTCAGTTCGTAATGATTTGGAAAGTGATTGATCATCTGATGGTCGTTCATGCGATAACCACTTTCCACACTAAAGATGTTGCGAGACGCTTGTACACCTGCCCAATAAAAATTCCAATCATCGTCGCCACTAACTTGATGCCAACCCCGTTTTTCGAAATTATTTACCAAAACGGACTTGTCGAAATCGGTACAAAAATACATTTTCATGCGTTCATGACCCATGTTATTGCTGGTTCTGCAATGAATTAATTTTTTGTGAACTTTAACTGCCGCTACAAAATGTTAACAATTTAAATTTAAGTACCTGCGATAAATGCTGCAATGTGAGGAATTTGACCTTCTACCACCACCACCACCACCTCCTCCTCCTCCTCCACCTATTTCTTGTGCCATACGAAAAGTCTTTTATAACTTTGTTCTTAATTAAGAAAACGACGTCTTAAGAAAAATAAATTCTCTGTCTGTGCCCTCTTGCATTTGTTGCAAAACTTTAATTTTTCTCCTTTTTGAATCCTTTTCCTTTAACTTGTGGCATTTATTGAACCAACAAAAAAATCAGTTACAAACGTTTTTGGTTTCATGCGACTTTTTTTTGGTAAATTTGATATCGGTTGCCAAGGAACGTTTTCTGTCGCTTGTTCCGCTTGTTGCTTCTAAGTAAACAAACTCTTGTTGGTTAAAATTTTGTTTTTTATCAAAATTAAAAAATTAATATAAAAAAATACAAATTATTTTTCCAAACAAGAGGAAAAGAAAATAAAAAAAGCTATTTGAATTTTTACGAAGGGAAATAAATAATTTAGGCTTCAAGGTTGATGTTTTCCTACCGTTTTAAATTATAATCCTAAACCTTTTTAACCGACTTCAAAAAAAGGAGGTTATCAATTCGTCTGTGTGTTGCTTTTTTTTTTTTTGTATGTTTGTGCCTTCAGAACTCGGTCATTTCCGAAATGGAATTTTAAAAATTTTTGCACTATTAGAAAGGTTATGGCTACAGATTGGTCCCATTTTAAAAGAAGTTCAAAATATTAAAAATTAAAGGGTGTCCCCATACAACATACATGTTTTTTACGTGTATTATGAACTTTATAGGTCACCAATTTAAAATTAAAAAAAGTGGTATCACTGTAGCTCCCAATAACAAAATGTAAGTAAAAACTAAAATTAAAAATTAAAGGGTGACCCCATAGGTGACTTAATTTCACCTTTATTCTCCTATCTTGTGAACCGTTATAGGCAAACACTTGAAAGTTGCACAGAATGTTCGTTACTATGTCTGTTATAATAAGTATAAATATTTAAAATTAGAAATTAAAGGGTGTCCCATTAGTTTGTTTATTTATATATATATATATGGCCAAGCTTTTGAACCGTTATAGACAGACAGTTGAAATTTACAAAGAACTTGTATTGCTAAGTCCGCTAAAATAACAACTCTAAAATATGAATTTGGAAATTAAAGGGTGTCCCAATAGTTAATGTAAAAGTAATATATATGGCCAAACTTTTCAACTGTTATAGATAGACAGTTGAAATTTACAAAGAACCTATATTGCTTAGTCCGCTATTACAACAAGTATAAAATTTGGATCTATAAATTAAAGGGTGTCCCCATTATTGATGCAATTTGACCATTATGTCCTCATCTTTGGAACCGTTATAGACAAACACTTGAAAAATAGACAGAATGTTCACTACTATGTCTGGTATAACAACAAGTATAAATATTTAAAATTGGAAATTAAAGGGTGTCCCAATAGTTGATGTAATTTGATATATATGGACACAAAGTTAATATTTAAAAAGAATCTGTATGACAAAGTCCTCTTTAAAAATTATTTATATTAAAATTTGAATTTAAAGGGTGTCCCAATAGGTGACGTCATTTGATATATACGACCCTATCTTTTAAACAGTTATTGATAAACACTTAACAATTAGACATAATGTCCATTACTATATCTGTTATAATAAGTATAAATATTTAAAATTATAAATTACAGGGTGTCGCAATAGTTTATATAATTTGATGTACATATATGACCAAACTTTTAAACCGTTACATACAGACGGTTGAAATTTACAATGAACCTGTATTGCTACGACCGCTATAACTAGTATAAAATTTGAATTCGGAAATTACAGGGTGTCGCAATAGTTACCGTCTTAAAGAAACATGATTTTAAGTTTGTCTGTTTTGAAGTCGGTTTTTTTTTCAAGAATTATTTAGGCTTAGGATTTTAAAAGAAAGACCTTGATTTGTTCGAAATTTTTTTGTTAAAATTTTATCGAAAATTTTTTGTTAAAATTTTATCGAAAATATTTTTCCAAAATTTTATGGAATATTTTTTGTTAAATTTACAAAAAAATTTTTTGTAAAAATTATTTTATCGAAATTTTTTGTAAAAATTTTATTAAAAGTTTGCATAATTTAGGACCAATCTATATTGTGGTTTAATGGTCAGACTAAAGCACATTTGGGGGTCATATTGACCCCCCACCAAATTTTTTTTTATAACAAGTTTTTGTCGAAATTTTTTTGCAAAAATTTTTTTGTGAAAATTTCATCGAATATTTTTTGTAAAAATTTTAATGAAAATTTGATGAAAAATTTGTGTGTAATTTCTACAATATTCATTTTTGACCCATTCCATTCGAGGCCACGTCAACCTATATTTTTTCACGTTGTTTCTATTTATTTTCGGTTGTAGCTTTAGCTTTTTTTTTTGTTAGATAAATATTAGACCGCCGCCAGTAGATCGCATGGAGTGCTCACAGATTTTTGGGGATCAATACCCCATGCGATTTTTGTTGGTTTTTAGATTGGTATGATTTTTCTGCTTTGATATGTATTAAAGGGCTTTATAGAAAGCAATACACATAGAGGTAGCCGATAGACACACAGGGTGGCCATTGGGAACCAGGAACAGTCAATAGGCATATTGGGGTCAATATAAACCCCCAATGTTCTTTAGTATGATTGTAGGAAGGTGCTAAATTTAGCAAAAATTTTTCAATCAAATTTTTACAAAAAGTTTTCGATAAAATTTTTACAAAAAAATTTCGATAAAATTTTGACAAAATTTTTACAAAAAATTTCGATAAAATTTTTACAGAAACTCTAAACCTTTTACATAAAATTTTTCAAAAATATTTTTACAAAAAATTTTGTATAAAATTTTTACAAATAATTTTCTATAAAATTTTTACAAAGAAAAAAATTATCAAATATTTATAAAAAATTATTTATAAAATTTTATAAAAAACAATTTTTAAAAATTATAGATAATTTTTTTTTTCCAATAAACTCTTAATAGAATAAAAAAAAGTCGATTACAATAAAAAAAAAACATTTTCGATAAAATTTAAAAAAAATTATTTTTTGATAAAATATTTAAAAAAATTTTTATAAAATTTAAAAAAAAAATTATCGATAAAATTTTTAAAAAAAATTATTGATAGAATTTTTATAAAAGTTTTCGATAAAATTTTTGCAAATACTTTTGATAAAATTTTTAAAAAAAATTTTCGATAAAATTTTTACAAAAAATTTTGATAAAATTCTGACAAAATTTTGATAAAATTCTGACAAAATTTTTACAAAAAATTTCGATAAAATTTTGATAAAATTTTGACAAAATTTTTACAAAAAATTTTGACAAAATTTTTACAAAAAATTTCGATAACATTTTTACAGAAACTCTAAACCTTTTACAAACTATTTGTTAAAAATATTTTTACTAAAAATTTTTTATAAAATTTTTACAAATAATTTTCGATAAAATTTTTATCAAATATTTACAAAAAATTATTTACAAAATTTTATAAAAAACAATTTTTAAAAATTATAGATAATTTTTATTTACAATAAACTCTTAATAGAATAAAAAAAAGTCGATTACATTTAAAAAAAAACATTTTCGATAAAATTTAAAAAAAACTATTTTTTGATAAAATATTTACAAAAATTTTTTTATTAAATTTAAAAAAAAAATTATCGATAGAATTTTTATAAAAGTTTTCGATAAAATTTTTGTAAGACACTTTTGATGAAATTTAAAAAAAAAAAATTTTCGATAAAATTTTTACAAAAACAAACTTGGTATGTCTTTAAATTCTACTTGTTATTATGAACTTGAAAATCAGAAAAGTATAAACCGATTGTACATATATTATTGACAAATTGGAAAACATAACAGAGAAAGGAAATATTTAACAATACTTTGGTGAAGGGTATATAATATTCGGCGGGGTCCAATTTAGCACTCTTACTTGTTTACCCTTTCTAATTACGCGGTTACAAACAAAAGTAGGATAATAAAAAACAAAAATGACCAAAAAACAAAGGCGTTTTATGCTGATTTTCATTAGCGCAATCTTCGAAACTATCTGGCTGATCAATATATTTACTAAAAAAATCCATATGTTATCTGGGATCTCAAAAGGTATTGTTAAATTGACTCCCAAAACTTTCTCAGGTTTTCACCTTTTCTAGTGCTATCGCTCTGTTCGATATACACTTTTCGAACAAAACTTATTTTATTCAATGGATTTTGCGTCTTCGGGTTCCAATATAATTCCCTCTGCATATTGTTTATTTCTCTTTTTAAAAAGCTTTATAGCTACAAAAGCGTTTATAGACAAATAGCTTGCATGCTTTTTACTCTCGATCATGTGTAAATGAAAGAATTTTGTGGGTGAGTCGAAAATAAAATCTTTATACTCGCGTCAACAAAAATTAGTATTAATTTAATTGTCACTGGCGGGTAGTAATAGAAACCGGCAGCGAAACGGACGCAAAGTCGTTATGCAAAAGAAATATAATTAAGACATTTTCACGCTAAAGTGATTAATTTTACATGAGTAAAATATAAACAAAACAAAAAAAATTTCTATACTTTGATTGCAATGGATTTATTATTCTTAAGTAAACGTATTTATTTGGGCACAGAAGAAGGCTTTGTGCACGGTGGCATAATAGTGAACAATGAGGGAATAATACAAAAGGTCCTAAAAACAGCTGGGGAAGTCAATACTTATTTGTATAATATTGAATCGGAGGCGGTAAGTATTAAAATAATCGTTTACTCGCTTAGTGTTACTGTTACTGTTATTAAATCAAATTTTATTTAAAGGTTTACGATTTTGAAAATTTGGTGTTAATGCCGGGCATCATAGATGTCAATGTGCACATCAATGAACCAGGTCGTAAGGATTGGGAAGGTTTTCTTACTGCCACCAAAGCAGCGGCAGCAGGAGGCATTACCACCTTAATAGACAGACCTACGTATGTAGAGCCATTATTTTGAATGACTTAAATTACGTTTTCAATCGTCTTGTAGAAATGCAATACCTCCCACTACAACTGTGTCTGGCTTAAAACTTAAAATATCTACTGCCCGCGGTAAAATTTATGTTGATGTCGGTTTTTGGGGCGGTATTGTACCCAACAATACCGGTGATATAGAGCCTTTGATAGGCGCTGGTGTTGTTGGTCTGCAATGTTCCCTTTCGCCGGCAGCGGAACCAATAGGCAAAGAATTTCCTGCTGTCAGCAAACAACACTTAGACACAATTCTCAAGAATTTAGAAAATAATACTGTTATAGCTGTTCACGCTGAGGAGTGCTTGACAATACCAATTAGATCCAATGAAGATGAGCCCAAATGTTATGAGTCCTTTTTGAGAACAAGACCCGCCCAAATGGAAGTGAATGCAGTACAAATTGTAGCCGATCTGGCTTTAAGGCATAAAAGGTAAATGTTTAGTGATCACGAAATCTATTCTTAAAATGATGTAGTTAATTTTAATAAAAAAGGTAAATTTTCGATCATGGCACATGAGGGCAAAAACTAAATATTTTGGATATAAATAAGCGTTTTCTAAATAACTGATCTGCTTTAAACAAAATTACACACGCTAATAGCAGAGGAGTTTTCGAACTTAAGGTAATTTTTTGTGTTTCGCCAAATTTCCAACGTTTTTAAAATGCATTCAAAACCAGGGTGTTATAATAAACAAAACTTTTCGAAAACGTTTCATGACAAAGATACAAACTTTTCAAAATTTGTTTGTTTTGCACATAAGCAATAACAAAATAATTACTTTTTGAATGACAATGATCGCATACAACAAACATTTGGCTTTACACTCATCTGCTTACTTTGTTATATCATTATGATCGTACAAATTTCCAACAAAACAAAAGCAGAAACGTGATTAATTCAGTTGGTTTGATAATCGAATGCTTATTTTGTTTATATTTTCTTTTCTAAAAGAGTATTTCGCTTTGAGACAATATTTACCATGATAGGCAAACCATTTAGAAAACGTTTACGAAACGTTTTTTCTTCAAAAGTTTCTATTTTGTTTTTATTCTTTTTTTGTCTACCTAAGAACATTTAAACGGATGTACAGTTTGTATTTGCGACCATAAACAATACAAAACTAAATGCGACAATCTATTTCTTTTTTAGTTTTACTCACAACAACAAAACGAAACGATTTATTTATTTTCGTACTCTGTACAAAAGCTGATTCAATTAATCAACTTATCGTCTGTAATTAACGCATTGTAAACGTTTTCAAATTCATAACTTATACTTTTAGTACCCCAGTTTAAGTATAGGATACCTTTTTCATGTGAAAAATCTCATTTCCAGGAACAAATCGAGATGAAAACACATATGTACACAATTTTACCAATTTAAACGATTTGGCAGCACCTTTTATTTGCATTATAGTCACTATTTACAGAACTCTTCAATAATATGAAACCTATGTTGCAAAATCCTGAGTTATTACACAGACGCGAGTATATCATATAAATTTTATGTATATTAATTAAAAAAAGAACCAAATTCGAACAAAATATTGTCAGGGCGCGGGTAAATTTAAGTTCTTGCTAAATTAAATAATGAAGGGTATCCCGGTAGGCTAGTGAGTAGTATAGTACTCCATCAGCCTGGAAGTTATGGGTCGCATTTCCACCAAAGACTCTGAACACTAAAATTAACCCATTAATTTTAAGAAGAGAATCATTGATTTCTTCTTTGTTTCAATCAGACCAGTCTTTTTAAAACTGCAGATTTATTTCCAAAATGATTTGTTTCTGCTTCACTGTGCAGAGATTTTACATTTCAAGTAGATTTTAATTTTTTCAGAAAACGATTTCACGAGATTAAACGAGATTTTAGATTTCAAGTCGAAGTATTTATAAATCAAAACCTTAATTTTTTCAGAAAACGATTTCATTTGCTGAATCTCAGTTCTAATGAAGTTCTGCCCATTATAAGGGAGGCCAAAAGTAAAGGTGCCCAGATCACCGCCGAAACATGTCCACATTATCTCAGCTTAACAGCCGAAGAAATTGAAGACTGCCGTACAGAATTTAAGACACAACCTCCAATACGAACTAAAGCAAATCAACCTGCCTTGTGGGAAGCTCTGAAATCTGGATGTTTAGATATCATAGCGTCCGATCATTCACCAGCAACACCCGGACCCAAGTGCTTAACATACGGCAGAATGAGGGGAAATTTTATAGATGCCTGGCCGGGCATTTCGTCCCTGCAATTAAGTAAATTTTAATAGATTTAAAAAAAAAATCATAAATTGTTATTGCAAGTTTCAAGGTTTGCCTATTGTATGGACCCACTGTCAGAAATATGGTTTCGGCATTCAACACATTTACAAAACCATGTGCGAGAGGCCGGCCTTACTGTGTGGCCTAGACAAAACGAAAGGTAAAATTATTGAGGGTTACGATGCTGATTTTTGTATCTGGGATCCCGAAGAAGAATTTCAAGTTGATACGAATATTCTTTATTCATCGAATAAGGTAAATATTTTTTTGCTATTATGTTGAGATTATATTGGCCATTTGAAGCCATTTAGTAATATCTCAAAAAATCAAAATTTATAAATATTAAACACAAGAGGTTTCTATTTGCCCTCTTTAGTCATACAAAAAATCATATTTATATATCAAGCTAATCTATGTTTTGATCGGCGGTCAGACCAACTTTGTAAAAATTGAATTTGTTATTTTGAGATATGATTGAGATATGACTTTGTTGCATTTAAAGAGAAATATATTTTATCAGTAGTTTTGTTTTAAACTTTTCAGGCGACTCCTTATGCTAATAAACGTTTACGCGGTGTGGTTCATGCTACAGTTGTACGAGGTCTACATGTCTACCAGCAGCATGAGGGATTTGGCCAGCCTTTGGGAAAAATTATTTTACGTAAAACCACCAAGAAAACAGTTAAATTTCAATAGAATTTTTTTTCAAGTGACGATCAAATGACATGATCAACGAACGGTAAAATATGAAAATACATAAATAACAAACTAAATAATAAGATGTGATTTTTAAAGAACTTTCGGATTTGATGTAAAAGAGCACATAAAATTTAGAGAAAAGAATGAAAACTTAATGTTGGCCGCGACTACGAATTTTTTTTTTTTTTTAAGACAACACGATCTGCGAAGCTTTTTGCTTGTCTGCAGAAAACACCCAGAGTCTTTGGCAGGAATTGAACCCGCAACCCTCAGACTGATAGACTAGCGCGCAACCAATCGGTCTATCCAGACACTCAAATGGTTTATACGTTGGGTCCAATTTTGGCATACTCTCTCCAACATATCGGCCGGTTTCTCATAAATAAATCCTGCAATAGTCTAAAGGCGGCCAATTGACCGGTCCCAAACATGAAATAAACTGTTTACTGAACTCGCCTCTGAATTGGGCAATTGTTTCGCGTGCTGTAGGGTATGTGGCACTGTCTTGTTGAAATCACATGACAGCCAAGTCCAGCTCTTTCATTTTGGGTGTGTATGCGACTATTTTTGTGGAGTTTGTACAGGTCATACCGTTTGAAATGAAATTTAGAATGCGCCTTTGGTCATATCTCCAAATGACGAAATGAAAAGCTGTAAAGTTTTTGAGCATAATCGGGAGGGAACAAGGGTTTCTTCCTTACCCCCAAATTTTGTGAACGCTCTACATGTCATATTGTATGGCATATTAAAACGAAATTTACTATGTGCCTTTGGTATATGGAGATGAAGAGTTATGTAAATTTTGGGCATAATAGGGGAGGGGCAAGGGGTAGTTTACTTACTCCCAAATTTTGTAAACGCTCTGTAGGTCATACCGTATGACATATACAAATTAAATTCAGTATGTGAGCAAGGGGTAGTTTACTTAAACCCCCAAACCGAAAATAATTAATTCTTAGATTCGAATATACTTTGAATTTATATTCTTTATATAATAAATCCACAAAAGAATCTGTTTTCATTGGGTATGGTAAAGTTGAGTGTAGGATACTCCAGATTAGATTTTTTTGCATTCTAAACAAAAAATTAAGATGGCAGAAGTACAAAACCAAAGCGCCAGAGTAAGATATTTCTAGCTTCCTTCAAAATCTGCAGCGCGACCTATACCTTTAAATAGGAAATTAGACTTGGAGTCTAGGTAAAATTAAAACGATAAAATAAAATGAAATGAAAACTTGAGTTGAATTGTACTCCTCCAGTAAAAAAAGTTGAGTTTAATGGTGCATCTTCAGTGAAAAAATAGTAATAAATGGTGCTCTTATTAAAAAGAATTTACTAGGCTATACACGGCAACCAAAACAATTACACGTGGCTGATTAAAGGAACCACCAATAACAGTACCGCAGTACAACTATTCGAAAAAGCCAATCAGCCAGTGCAAGAGTGAGAGTGAGATGCGATAATTAAGAAAAAAAACGATTGAATAAGAATTTAATAAATCTTTCATTTACTCTATACATCTTAACACTGCCGATAATTTCGGATCAAGAAACTCAAAATAAAAAATAAAAACAGACTAAATAGTTTATTTTATTTGTTCTATCTTACTGTATTCAGGCCTCATGCTGTATTCAATCACTTCGTTTTTGAGGCTTCTGTACCCAAACCGATTGTTTTCGCTACAATATCTATCATCTGACTGTTTGTCCGTCAGCGCCATCTATCTTTGGAACCTTAAAGGTAGACTCTTGAAATTTGCTATAATAATAATTACTTAAAACTAAAGGGTGTTCCGATAATGAAATGATTTTCACATACTTATGTAACCTTATTTTTTTAATCGTTATAGGTAGACACTTTAAATTCAACTAAAATGTTTAAAACTGTTCGCTTCATTAATTTTATTAATTAAAGGATATTCCAAAAGTGACGTCGTTTTCACGTATATGGCGTTAATTTTGAACCATATAGGTAGACTTTTGTAGTTTTCAAAGAACGTTGATTACGGAAAGCAACATATTACAACGTAGTCCAAACAGGTATTCGCTATTTTCAGAAATCAGTTCATTGGTAATGCTCGTATACGAAGCAAGTTTAAAAAAAAATCTGGAGTGGCCTACACTCAACTTTACCATATCCAATGGAAACAGATATTTTTATGGATATACATATTACATAAAGAATATAAGTTCAAAGTAAGTATATTCGAATCGAAAAATTAATTATTTTCGGTTTAGGGTGTTAAGTAAACTACCCCTTGTCCCTTAAACCAAAGGCACATACCGCATTTCGTTTCAATATGTCATGCGATATGAGCTGTAGAGCGTTCACAAAATTTGGGAGTAAGTAAACTACTCATTGCCCCTTCTCGATTATGCCCATAAACTATACAGCTCTTCATCTCCATATACCAAAGGCACATACCAAATTCCATTTTAATATGTCAAACGGTATGACCTGTACAAATCCCACAAAAACAGACATCATAGCGAAAATAGCCAAAATAGATTCAGGAGACCTGAAAACGTATAAATCCATCGGAATCGCGACCTCGATTTTTTTTACGATTACTATACTTTATCTTATACATACTACGTATGGTAAAATAAAAAAATTTGAAAGTGTAGTAAAGTTGTATGACCTGCCCACGCACAACGCCTGCTGCTATACATGCTGTGCAGATTCATTCGTTAACCTGTTAGGATTTTGGCTGACAAACTAGTGACACAAGTGACATTTAAAGTTTAAATTTAAATCCATTTTTATCTGCAGAGATTGTTTATGACCTAATCGTTGAGTAGAAAGCATTCTTAGGCAAGTTAAGAATGTCAATAACAGATCAATTACATCAGATTCTAAAAACAGTTGGATATTAAAATAAATTATACAAATATACATATATTTTTATATAAAAATCTAAATAATGAAAAAAATTTCATAATTTAATGACATCAATCTGGCCAATTAAAAAAAAAAAACATTAATCTTTTTCATTACCTTGCAATTTTTTAATTCAGTTTTTGTCATCTAAATTTATTGAAAATCCATTAAATTAAAAAGCCTTTTATCAGGGATGGTAAAAGGCCTTTTGAAATTGTGCCAACTGGGATTTTAAATTATACTCTAATTGTGAGAAAAATGTGTTATAAATTTTTAATTTCTATTACTAGCTGTGCCCGCCAAGTCGTAGGCGTCCTAACAATATTTTTGTTCGATTTTGCTTTGAAAGTAATCCCCACCAAATTTTAAGACTCTAACTTTTATAGTGCTTTAGTTATGATTTATGTATTTCCTTTATATAGAAATATCCATCCCTGGATAAAATTCTAAAATAATAATTTATATAAGTAAGGGGTGACCATTTCGAGGTACTTTTTTCAGTAGCCCTTTTTTTGACAGATCACGTGTGAGTCGTGTCAGGCTGTTATGTTATTTTTTTTTAGTATTGTTTGGAATTTCATAGTGGAAAGACTTACGCCTGAATCGCTTCGCTCTATGGGCTCTTGAAAAGTTCTAAGAAGATCCGACGTTTTCGAGGCAAATTTTGTTTAGCAATGAAGCCCATTTCTGGCTCAATGGGTATGTAAACAAACAAAATTACCGCATTTGGGACGAAGAGCAACCTGAAGAGATTCGAGAGCTGGCACTTCATCCAGAAAAAACAACGGTTTGGTGTGGTTTGTGGGCCGGTGTAATCATCGGTCCATATTTCTTTAAAAATTATACGAATTATGCGAACGTAACCGTCAATGGCGACCGTTATCGTGCTATGATAACCGACTATTTGATGCCTGAAATTGAATCTCCCGATCTCGGCGACATTTGGTTTTAGCCAGACGGCGCAAGACTTCCCACACATCGCATCAATCAATGGATTTATTGAGATAACATTTCGGTGAGCTCATAATTTCACGTTTTTTGGCCACTTGGTCGATTGGCCACCAAGATCGTGTAATATCACACCGTTAGACTTTTTCCTGTGGGGATATGTAAAGTCTAAAGTTTATGCGAACAAACCCGCTTCGATTCAGGCCTTAAAGAAAAACATCACGCGTGTCTTACGCCAGTTACCAGTCGAAATGCTCGAACGAGTCATCGAAAATTGGACTCAACGGATGGACCATCTGCGACGTAGCAGCGGACAACATTTGCTAGACATAATCTTCAAAAAATAAATGCCAAATAATGTTCTTTCAAATGATAATAAACATTTTCCATTAAATTTGAATTTTCTGTTTTTTTTTTCTTTAAAAACGTAGGGAACCTCGAAAATAACCGGCTGCCAAAATTAAAAGGTGCTAGATAGCTTGCAGTACTTTTAAATCGATGAAATTGCTTACACTACTTTTTCTCTATTTTCTCTTGGAAATGAGATATTTTTGCGAAAAAAAGATACCAAGGTACCTCCTCACAAGATTTTATTAAAATTCAACCAGTAGCTTTTACGCGATGAGAACACAGACAGACGAGCAGAGCAGACAGACAAAAATTCCAAAAATTGCTGTTTCGTTATCCGTTTCGATTACTTTCTGCAACAGCAACAAAATTTTCAAAAAATATTTCATATACAAAAATGGTCCTGTTACAGTTTTATTACATACATATAATATATATATATATATGTAATTATGTATGTATGTATGTATGTATGTATGTATGTATGTATGTATGTATGTATGTATGTATGTATGTATGTATGTATGCATAGATTTTATGTATAGATTTTAAAAGCTTAAAAAATAAAAAAGCTTTTACTTTTGCTCTATCAGTTTAGTTTAAACAAAACCAAAAAAGCTTTTTCAATCAAATACAAATTCATATGTTTAATAATAGCAGGTGCTACGAAATGACGATGAAAACAAACCGAACAAAACAGAAGAAATTTGCAAAAATATTTTAAATCAAGACGAACATTTTAAGAAATATAAAATAATAAACAAAAAATAAATACGAAATACGACAACAATTTAAATACATCAGCGGTTCGTTTGCCTGAAATGAATTAAAATAAAAAAATAAATGATGATGATATTGTGAGTTGTTGAATAAAATAAAAGAGAGTGACAAATTATAAGAACAATGACAAAATCAGTTGTTAAAGAATTGCATACGTAATAAGCTTCAGTTACGAAATTAAAGAAGCGAATTGCATTCAACACATAGTGTGCACACACACCACCCACAAACCCCTTCTATTATTAATGTCAATATGCACAAACATATGTACCTATTTATGTATGTATGTGTTTATGTAAGTAAAATCTTGTGCGGTGGGAACATCAGGAATGGAAAATTATATTAATCATAAATTAAGAGTATACTTTTGCAGCTACAATTGCTACGTTTTTACAATATTTGTAAAACCATTAATTTCAATTTGATTTTTATCACTTACAATCGCTAAGGCTGTAAATTCTTATAATAAACAAGTAAGAGTGTTATATTCGGCCATGTCGAATTTTATATGTGTACCCTTTATCATAGTAATGCTGCATATTGTGTTACCCTCTTATGTTGCTTTAAACATTTTTTGCAATTTTTTTGAGAATTTTTTTGAGAATTTTTTTGCAATTTGTTTTTTTAATTTTTCGTAAAATATTTTTTTTTTAATTTATTGTAAATTTTTTTTTATTTTTCGTAAAATTTTTTTATAAAAATTTTTTAGAAATTTTTTGTAAATATATTTTAAAAATTTTATGTAAAAATGTTGTAAAAATTTTGTGTTTTTCAAAAAAATTTCGTTATATTTTTATAAAAATTTTTTAGAATTTTTTTGTAAATACATATTTTTTGTAAAAATTTTGTAGAAATTTTGTGTAAAAATTCTTCAGAAATTTTTTTATATTTTTTTTACATTTTTTAAAAATTTTATTAAAAATTTTTTGTAATCAGAAACTTCCTGTAATCTATATTTCCTTAGAATGGTCAGACTAAAGCGAAAAATCTTCTCACATTGACCCTCTCTCTAATGGGCCTATTGACTGCTCATGGTTACCAGTGGGCATCCCATAGGTCTATTGGCTACCTCTGTTTGTATTCCTTTCTATAAAGGCCTTTTATGCAAATCAAAGCAGAAAAACCATACCAACCTAAAAATAAACACAAAATCGGCACTCGCAGGGGGTTATTGATCCCCCGAGAGCTGATGCTCTCCTTGCGATTTACCTGTCGCGGTCTAACATTTATTAAAAAAAGAACAAAAGTAAGTCATTAAAACGAAAAAAGAAAAAACGTGAATAAATATAGGTGGGCGTGGTTTTTTCCTGTAGCCTCCAAAGGAATTATCTGATATTGCTGCATTGTAATCCCAAAATGTTCGAAACTATGCCTGGTAGATTGGTGGGCTTAAATCTTCTGTATCTCGTCTGGTAACTTGGCAAATGCCATTACTACCCAAACACCAACAGACGGGCATCGCTTAATCAACTTTTCTATGTGTAAGTATCCGGAGTATACATATATACTTTATGGAGTTGGAAATTAATATTGTAAAAATTACACACGGAATGACAGATTTATATATACACTTTCCACCTGTGGTGAAGGTTTTAAAAAATAACCAAACTTTTGTTATTTATTTTACGTTTTATGCAAAATCACAAGTTTTGGTGTCGATATCTATATCGCCGGGATTTTTATTTGAGTATCGTATCTTCAAGAAGGTGTTCGATTTATCCCAAGTTAGAACGAAAAATCTAGCACCGCAGGTTATGATTTTATTAATGCAAGAACCTATTGCTTTGCAATAACTTGTTAAATTTGTCCCGGATAATTGTAATTATATACATTTAAAACATACACAAGATATAAATTTTAAGTTTTATTAGTATCTAAACTAGCACAACATTGATACAATTGCACATTTACATCTCTGTAATAAACGTAATATGGGTAACGTAGTTCAGTACGTACGTATGTGTGTACACTATACAGACTTATGGTGGAAAAAAACTAACAGAGCACGAATGTCAAAAACGAAAGTGCGATAGTAACAAATTCATTAAAAAGGTAAACAAAATAATAAATAGCAAGAAGTTTTTTGTTTTGTTGTTAAAATACTTTTTAAGATTAAATTTAAAAAAAATATACTCAGTATACATACATACATATATATCTACATTCACGCACTTGTTGTAGTATGTATATTAACTCAAAATATTAAAATTTTCAGTAGGGACAAAATACTTTTTCGTCTTACATTAATTTATATTATGAACGTATTTTATCAAGGCATATTCTCACTGCACATGAGAGGGCATCGAAGCCGCAACCTCCAGACTCATAGACTAGCGCGCCACCAATCGGTCTATCAACGCACTCACTCATTTCATGTACACAAATGGTCCTGTTATAGTTTTATTATATGTATAGATAAAGTTTTACAGAAAAAAATTTTTCTGCATTTTAAAATTATAAAACACCATTTCACATCTGCATTGCTTTTGATTTTTTGACCCCTCCCGAATGAATGCGTGTGCTTTTTTCTCTTTTTAATGAAATGATATTTTTGGTTTTGCATATACATCATTCTTCATGAATGAAGTTGCGTGTTGTATGTTTTCTTTCACAGCACATGAATGAGAAATGTGCACATTTCACTTTGTTCATAAGCAAATTTCATAATTTTTTTTATAAATTTGTTTTACCATAGTAACGCTGCATATTGTGTTACACTCTTATGTTACTTTAAACATTTTTTGCTATTTTTTATGGAGAATTTTTTTGCAAAATTTTTTTTAATTTTTCGTATTTTTTTTTTATTTTTCGTAAATTTTTTTTATAAAAATTTTTTAGAAATTTTTTGTAAATATATTTTAAAAATTTTTGTAAAAATGTTGTAGAAATTTTTTGTTTTATGTTTTCTTTCACAGCACATGAATGAGTAATGTGCACATTTCACTTTGTTTATGAGTGAGAAATTTTTCATTTTTACATTTTTCATTGCGCGAGAAATTTGTATGAGTTATGTGCATATGGAAGATGCACATTTTTTATTACTCACTCATGAAAAAGGTGAAATATGCACATTTCTCTTCCACGTGCTGTGAAAACAAAAAAACATACAACACGCAGTTTCATTCATAATGAATGATATGTTGCCAAAACCAAAAAATATTATTTCATGAAAATGAAAATAATTACACACATTCACACATGAGTGGTGAAAAAATTGAAAGCAATGCAGATGCTCTCTCATGTGCAATGATACCAGAACGAGTAAAATGGCATTTTAACTGTAAAACTTTATCTATACATAAAATAATTATTGGGTTGTCATAAGCGCATCTAATAAGCGCATTCGAGAATGATATAATTGTAAGACAATAATAAGAAACTGCATCCTCTCTCGCTTACGAGGATGCAGGTATGTAAGCGAATAACTTTTCATTATAAAATTTAGTGAAACAAAAAGACCTCTCTCGCGTTCGCAGATGCAGATATGTATGTAAGCGAATAAGTTTTTAAGTTTTAAATAATTTGGTGAAGCGAAGAGACCTACCAAGTGGGACATCGCAAACGAAAATCATGCCTTCCTGAAGCAGGTTGGAAAGGAGAGCCTGTTTCTCTCTTCCCTACAAACCTGCTGCCAATTAAACGTAATTTTTTGCTGGTTATATAATAAAACTATAACATGACAAAATTTTGAAAATTTTGTTACTGGTGGTAATCGAAGTGGAATACAAAACAGTAATTTTTCGATTTTTTTCTTTCTTTCTGTCTGTCTGTGTTCGTATCACAAAAAACTACTGGATGGATTTTAATAAAATTGTGAGGAGATAGCTTAGTATCTAGATACATTTTTCCGCTAAAAATTCTCTTTTCCAACAGAAAATTAGTGAAAGTACGCAATGTTACCAACTACAAACTTGAAAGCGGGATATTTTAAACACCGATTACATAACTCTCAAAAAATAATTTTAGAACTTTATATAAATTTTAGATTTTTATCCAGGGATGGATACTTCTATATAAAGAAAATATATAAACTATAACTCAGGCACTATAACAGCAAGAGTCTTAAATTTTGGTGTGGATTATTTTCAAAGCAAAATCGAACCAAATGATGTCAGAACGCCAACGACGTGGCGGCACAGCTAGTATATAATAAAATTGAAAATTTCCCCTTCCTAGAGAGGCGACCTTATTGTAAGTATATACTAAAGGTGAGCGCAAGATGTTAAAAAGTGGACAGTATTGCATGTTTTTGAAACGCAAATATTGATTGTATGTGTAGTCGAATATTACTAAATAGTAAATACAGAGAACAAGAGAGCAAACAGTGCAAAAATCAGTGCACCTGATTTGACCGGACAGTTTTATCAAGTGCAATAAATATGCTGAGCATTTCATATTGTTCACTAGTTCATTTTACTTAAATTTTATTGAGAGTAAAATCTCTGATTTTTGAGAGAAAAAATTAAATTAGATTTTTTTATTCATCAATAAAAGTTAAAAAAATTCAATCTACTACAGTTTTCTATTTTCAACCACTCAACGCGCAAATTAATATAAAATAACTAAAGTACAAAGTACAAACCCTTGCTTTTAACATCATACATACATGTTGTCTGCTATAACAGTATTTCATATCAAGAGACACTATTGAAACAAAATATTCACTACTGAAATTTTATTTCAAACAACAACAACTATTGCATTGGTTGGAAGAAGAGCAAATGCTATTGTATGTTTTTATTTAAGAGCACAACAATATTTGTATACACATGAAATCAAGTGCTTTTTATAGCTTTTGCCTTTTTACGAACGAGCAATTAATAGAGCATAGTAATAAACACGACATTTTGGGTTCTCGAAAAAAGTAAAAATTTTGAGATAATACACTATTGATCTACAAGTGCGATATGAACAAATGTAAATACATGTAAAAGACAAATTAAACATAAAAGGTATTATCCTACGAGTTTAATAATTTTAAACAGGTAAACAAACTAAATATTGTAAAATTATGTTGACATGGCATATCAATACAATACTGTTATGAATTTAATTTATGTATAAAGTGAAAAAAAAAACAATTGCAAATCAATAAATTAATTATTTCATACCTACCTGATTGAGCAAAATCATACATTTATATTTACCTACTACATTGAAAACATCTCAGGTATTGCATATACATATGTACATATTTCTACAAACCATATACATACATACATAGATGAAAGAATAACAAAAGCAACAATGCAGAAATTTTGTTATAATTACAAAATCAATGTTGTATTGTTGTTTGTAAAAGTTATTTACCTACGTAATGTGGAAAAATTCGAATATATTTGTTGCTTGTGTTTGCCATTCAAATTCTGTCGTGTCATTTCAATACGATTGTGTATGATGGCATACATACGAGGCGTACATACACTCATACAACAAGTAAGTATATAGTCATTTAGTTTATATTTTAATATATTCATTTCAAACGTATATTGTTGTTTTTTATTATTTACATACATACATTGTTTTCATCATCATCATCGCTAGCTAAAGCACTCCTCATCATTATTAATGTTGTGTTGTAGGTAGAGTTGCCAGATAAGCCTGAAAGAAATACGCCAAAGTTAAAAAATCATTCATTCAATTAAAATAAATTTTTCTTAAAAAATTTTAAACATTATTTTTAGAAAATCAAAGTGTTCCAAAAGTCTATTTCGAAATAAAAAGTCAATGCAAAAGTCCAATACAGTCCAAAAGAATTTGGTAATCATCGACCAATAGCAACGCCTAAATTCGACAAATTTAATAAATCACAGCGATTAACTGATTCAGTAAACTGTTAAAGGCTTCGTCATATATGTATGTAGATCTGAAATAAAAAAAAAACAGTCAATGCAATGGATTTAATAAGGTTATTCCGCCCTTGGTGAGCTAGTAGGTAGTGTGCTAGTCTATCGAACCGGGCTTGTTGGTTTGATGACAACCAAAAACTCTAGTCTCACTACAATGTTGGCAGTAAAGCCAAAAATATGCTTAAATAAATTATAGGTACTTTAACATGTTAACTGCGTTGGTAACAGTTCTTAAGCAAGCCATAGACGATGCGATGCGTTGTACAACCAATTCTAGACGATACAATTTGGTGTGCGATTTCATGTACAACTTCATTTAACAATCCAGCTCCAAAGTATCCAATCCAAAGTAAGATGGCATTCACTATGCTATAATTCACATCGTCCGAAAATAATACTTAACATTCAATGTTAACTGCAAGGTGGTCAAAATATTAGTAAACACAAATACTACTAAAATCGTACGTGAGAGGCACACAAACGTTGCGAATTGTTCATATAACTTACAAAAAATCAAAATTTTTTGATCTTTCGTACAACAGACATACAACTTGAATACAATCATCCCACAATTCGTGTACAACTCGCGCACAACCTACGATTCCTAGAATTGGTTGTACAACTCATCGCATCGCCTATGGCTTTCTTTAGATACTTTAAGTATCATCTGGCCAAGATTAAAGTCGAAGAAGACGATATTTGCAAACTGAAGCTATGAAGGGTAGCGCACATTTTATCTGAATGTCCAGCACATTGGCTAACATTAGGCTTAAAAACCACGCCTGGGCAGACCCAAATTAATAATATTTACTAGAGACTCTTTGATGAGAAAGAAGTTCGTCAGTTATGAATCGCCAATCTGAAATCACTACAGTCGAGAGTAATTGATAGGATGAGACTCAATGGTGGTAAGGTAGTCGCAAAATTACCCATCGAACAGAAGAAATAATTGAGTAATGAAGAGGATCGAGAGGTCTGTTTCAAAATGATATTTAAAAAAAATTGACTATAAGGTTACGGCCGTGTACATAATTTTATCTACACTGAATACTTAAAAAAAGAAAACTAATGAATGGAGAATATTATAAAACATTATTTACATATTGGGCGAAAAAGGTATTTTTTCGCTAGATATTGTTTGGGTTTATATTTGTATAGATAGCACTAAAGGCAAAAATACATAATTTAGTGTCGAATTATTTCCGCATCAACATTTTTCACTAGATTTGGCTTTAGCGATATTTTTCTGTTGAATCATGAATATTTCATATTAATGATTCATCGTAGAAACCACAAAATAACCAGAATACCAACTCTGACAGCTGAAAAAGGGACTTATTATATGTTTTTAACACTTTTATTTGGACGAATAAGAAGAAAACATGAATCGTCTGAAACAACGTGTAAAAAGAAACAGCTATACGTTTACCCCTTTCAAAGAATAGAGATATCAATATAACAATTATATATATATATATATATATATATATATATATATATATATATATATATATATATACATAAGCTATCTCTTTTCAATAATGGTGGTGTCTGACGAACCCTAATAACCTAACGATTCTGTAATGCAGAGTTGTCGAGTCTAGTCAATAATCTATGGTAGAAACTGTCTAAAAATATATTAATAAAGCCTAGTACTCTACGAATTTTTGAAAAATGTTGAGCTACATTTGTTATTTCACGAAAAAGAATTTGACATTTAAAATGTGGTGTCTATCTCGCGATTTGGAAGAATTTTACGATTTTATTGCTTTTAAATATACCACATTTTTTTACAAAATTTTTTCACAAACAATTTTACGAAAAATTCCACATGAAATAATGTCCATTTGCTTTCTTTCACAGCCCATTTGCTTTATTTCACAGCTATGACAAAATGTTGCAAGAAACATTTCAATGTTTTTTCACACTAAAAACAGAGTACTACTTCTGCAACATTTTTTCATGACTTTTTCATACAAATTTTTTATTTATGTAAGTATGTACAGTGACAGCATTCCGCATGAAAAACTGAACAGAATACTGGGCTTAACATGTTAAACTGAAATTAAAAAAAAAGAGATGAGATTTGTTCAGCTATTTGACGATTATTATCTAATGATATCTGGTAACCATATTTACATACATAAATGCTACAAAGTACTTTCAGTCGATTCATTTCGTAAACGTATTAAAATAAATCACACAGTATGGTGGGTATCAACAAATTGTTAAATTACTTAAACAATTTAATTTAACTGGAGTGTTTTGTATCATATAATAAATAATAAATTCAATAAATGTTAATTTAACAATAAATATTTTTGCATGCAGTGTTTAAAGGAAGCCATCGGATGTTAGTTTTTTTATTTTTTTGTATTTTGGCTGTTGCTAATAAAACATTTAAAAATTCTCAGCAATAGCCGACATCTTGCTATACATTTATTTTAAAGAGTTATTCAATTGATGCGGGTATTTTTATTTTTCGTCTGCCTTTTTCATAGCTGCCTTTTTCGTACGGGACCTGACAATGTTTTGAAAGTAATCCATACCAAATTTTAAGACTGTTACTTTTATACTGCTTCAGTTATGGTTTATGTATTTTCTTTTTGTAGAGGTACCCATCCATCTCTGGATAAAATTCTAAAATTATTATAGAGTTCTTTAATGGTGTTTAAAATCCTACTTTCAAAAATAAAAAAAGGTGATGTCAAGTTTGCAGTACCTTTAAATCGGTCAAAATTAGTACTTTCACTACTTTTTTTTTGGAAATGAAATATTTTTGTGGAAAAAAGTATCCTACATTCCAACTGAGGTACTAAGATACCTCCTCACCAGATTTTATTAAAATTTAGCTAGTAGTTTTTACGTGATGCGAACACAGAAAGACAAAATTTATAAAAATTATTGCTTTTTAGACTGCAACACTATTACACTGCACGACCAACAAAATTTCCAAAAAATATTTCATGTACAGAAAGAGTCCTATTACGGTTTTATTATATGTGTAGATAATATGGTTTAACCATATAATTTAATCAATATACTCCCAGTCAAATAATTATATGTGCAAAATTGCTTTTCTTTGTGCCTTAGTTATATAGGGTGTTTTTTATAGAGGTATAGAACTTTAAGTTGCAATAAAACAACGATGGATTATTCGATTGACATGAATTTTATTTATCCGAAAGATAATCTTGTGGCATTACATTTTAAATATGATTTCTGGCATATTACCGCCACGGCTGGCGCGGATGTAGTCCAATCTGGACGTCCAATTTCCAACATTTGTGGCCGTATATCGGCAATAACACGGCAAATGTTGTCTTCCAAATGGTCAAGCGTTTGTGGCTTATCCGCATAGACCAATGACTTTACATAGCCCCACAGAAAGTAGTCTAGCGGTGTTAAATCACAAGATCTTGGAGGCCAATTCACAGGTCCAAAACGTGAAATTAGGCGATGACCAAACGTGTCTTTCAATAAATCTATTGTGGCACGAGCTGTGTGACATGTTGCGCCGTCTTGTTGAAACCACATCTCCTGGACATCATGATTATTCAATTCAGGAATGAAAAAGTTAGTAATCATGGCTCTATACCGATCACCATTGACTGTAACGTTCTGGCCACCATCGTTTTTGAAAAAGTACGGACCAATGATTCCACCAGCCCATAAAGCGCACCAACCAGTCAGTTTTTCTGGATGTAACGGTGTTTAGACATACACTTGAGGATTACCTTCACTCCAAATGCGGCAGTTTTGTTTGTTGACGTAGCCATTCAACCAGAAGTGCGCTTCATCGCTAAACAAAATTCGCTTATGAAAATCGGGAACAACGGTAATCTCGTTTTGGGCCCATTCGACGAATCTACGCCTTACTTGATGATCGTTTGATGAATTACCAAACCAAACTGAGAACAAATCACTTGACAGCTGTTACATCGGTCGCCATCTTGCAAAGTAATGCCAACTTAAAGTTCTATACCTCTATAAAACACACCCTTTACTAACGGCAGAGTTGTAATTTTTGGAATACACATTTTCTTATATTTACGTTATCTTTTGTTGTTGTTTGTTAGGTTTATCCTTGTACCGCATTCGTAATACCGTCATTTTTAATCAAGCAAGTCGAAAATCGCGTGTAAAATATTTATATGTGCAAAATGAATTATTTGACTTTCAACTGGTGCCAAATCAACGTATCAGCATATAGCGGAGAAATCGCTCAATAAGTTAGTATAGTGTATAAGGATATGCATAATATGAAAAACAAAAAAAATTGTGGAATTTTTAGGAAAATGCCTCGTAACACTAAATTAACAGATACGGAAAGTGGATTAATCAAGGGAACGAGTCAATCCGGCATTAAAGTTGGCCAAATTGCTGTTTCGGTTAAGAGAAACCGTAAGCAAAAACAAATTTCTTAAAAAAATCCAGATGACTACGGTATTAATAAATGTAGCGGCCAGATATGCACTATTGATGATAGGGGCAAACGGCGCATACACCAGTTAGCAACTAATATCTACATAAGTTGTAGGCAAATAAAAGTAGAAATTGGTCTAAATGTGACTAAACAACGTGTTCATCAAATAATAAGACAATATTTAGACCATAAATATGACTATCGAGTACCTAAACCATGTCTAAAACAACGCCATAAAATGCACATATAGTATGATATGAAAAGTATAAATTTTGGGAAGATAAATTTGAATCTGTGATATTCAGTGCCACAAAAAATTTAATATGGATGGACCAGATGATCTCCACAAAAATTAGATGGACGTAAGACGTCCATGAGAACTACACCACAATCGAATTCATGCTGCAGGATCACTCAATGTATGGGCGGTATTTTTTTATTTTTTATTAAGAGGGAAGCCCAAAATAGGCTTTGTGGTAGGAAAATTGAATGCAGAAATCTACATAGATTTGGTACAAAGCGAAAACCTTGATTTTGCTGTTGAATTACGACGCTATAACTGGTCTTTACAGCAGGATAATGCATCGAACCACCACATGGTGAAGAAGATAAAGGCGTTTTTTAATTTTCAACAAATTGATTTGCTCGGGTGATCTGCTTTAAGCCCAGACCTCTATCCCATCGAGGATCTATGGTGAATATCTTCTGCCAAAATTCATACATCTTGAAACTATATGACAGGTGGAAACAGCTAAAAAAGGATATATTGGTTGAATGGTTCAATATTGATGTGTGTGTCCTGAAAAAACTGATGAAGTCAATGCCCGGTGGTGTCAAATTGGTCAGGATGCACTTATTTTTTTACTAAAATAATATGTATACCTATCTATTAAATATTTTTGCACATACATATAAATATTTTCTATGGAGATTTAAAGCTTTAATTTTTTTCCATGTTAAAAAAAATGGATTAAAATAAATTTGTTATTTTATACTTATTTCTTTTAACTATAAATTATAAAAAAAAATATCTGTTCCCAATTTCTATTGCTTCTTTTATTTCAAATTAAAGTTGAAGCATTGCACATATATTTATTTGTCTAAGGTATGTTGCTCTTTGGTTACCTCAACCATGTTTTTTCTTTGCGTGTAGAGTTTTACTACCGACATTTTCTTCAGGGATGTACGATATATTTGAAATATGAAAATATTGGCTTATAACGAGTGATTTTTTAAGAGCTTGAGAACTTTTTTTTTAAAAAAAACGCATAAAATTTGCAAAATCTCATCGGTTCTTTATTTGAAACGTTAGATTGGTCCATGACATTTACTTTTTGAAGATAATTTCATTTAAATGTTGACCGCGGCTGCGTCTTAGGTGGTCCATTCGGAAAGTCCAATTTTGGGCAACTTTTTCGAGCATTTCGGCCGGAATAGCCCGAATTTCTTCGGAAATGTTGTCTTCCAAAGCTGGAATAGTTGCTGGCTTATTTCTGTAGACTTTAGACTTGACGTAGCCCCACAAAAAATAGTCTAAAGGCGTCAAATCGCATGATCTTGGTGGCCAACTTACCGGTCCATTTCTTGAGATGAATTGTTCTCCGAAGTTTTCCCTCAAAATGGCCATAGAATCGCGAGCTGTGTGGCATGTAGCGCCATCTTGTTGAAACCACATGTCAACCAAGTTCAGTTGTTCCATTTTTGGCAACAAAAAGTTTGTTAGCATCGAACGATAGCGATCGCCATTCACCGTAACGTTGCGTCCAACAGCATCTTTGAAAAAATACGGTCCAATGATTCCACCAGCGTACAAACCACACCAAACAGTGCATTTTTCGGGATGCATGGGCAGTTCTTGAAAGGCTTCTGGTTGCTCTTCACTCCAAATGCGGCAATTTTGCTTATTTACGTAGCCATTCAACCAGAAATGAGCCTCATCGCTGAACAAAATTTGTCACATTTGAACATTTCGAACCGAACACTGATTTTGGTAATAAAATTCAATGATTTGCAAGCGTTGCTCGTTAGTAAGTCTATTTATGATGAAATGTCAAAGCATACTGAGCATCTTTCTCTTTGGCACCATGTCTGAAATCTCACGTGATCTGTCAAATACTAATGCATGAAAATCCTAACCTCAAAAAAATCACCCATTACAAAATATGTAAATATTTGCATTAGCTTTCGCTTTCAGAAAATTTTAATTTATCCACATCCGCTAAACTAAAGGCCCAACTATAATATGCATAAGCTGGCTTGAGCTAATGTCAAAAAATGAACAAAAAGTCTGTCAAATGCTTAAGCAACTTATTGAAGAATTTTAGGTGGCTACAATGTACTTACATGAATCTAAAAACTATTATGACACAGTTGCACATTTGTTTTATTCGTACTTTTGCAAAATAATAATTTTTATCTGAATAAATGAAATTTGTTAACAAGAAGGTATTAAATAAACATATTTTATATACCGAATACGATTCATATACAAATTAATAATTATTTTAAATAGTTTTAAGAAAACTTCGAAAGAAAAATTTAACATTTTTTGCTGTTTGTGTAATTTTTGCCTAAAGTACTAAAAAATACAGCGGTGTGCATCACTCAACTGATAAACAATAAAATGCTCTCTCTTTTTAATTCCGATTATTAAACAACGCCTTCCATTTTTCTTATAGAAACTCATTTTTTTAAAACATTTTATATTAAATTTAGCTATAATTTGTTCACTTTCGTTCTCCATACAATTTTTTATTAATGCACATTCATATGTAAAACACAAAGCACAAACACCTGTTTTCGTACGGAATGTGCGATCGGACTTTGCTTAAGCAAATGACATTTGACGAAACTTAACGAAAAGTGTTGCTAAAGGGCGGTTTACATTATACTACAAGTAATACGACATGTCAGATTTTTGTGTAGAAGAGTACAAGTAGTATCGTCTAAACATGTAATGAAACTGTCCGACATTGAGAGAAAATACGGATGGAAATTTGGCAGTCTTACGGCTCTCTTTACGTTTTGAAATTTTTCAAAAACTTTTCTACTTCATTAGATCAGGGTTGCGTTTTTCTTATTAATGCTAACTTTTCAAAGGCGAAACTCGTCAAAATAGCAGGAAACCGCTGAATATAGTGCAAAATAGATCCAGTTGGCATCACAAATAAGTTTGTAAACAATAAAAAACTTTTGGCAAAGGAACGTGAAATTTTTATAATTTTGTTTTATTTGTTGTTTTCCAGTTTTATTATTATGGCAATGGCTAGTACAACACCAAGCACCTTTTCCTTGTTACTTTTTTTTTAAATTTGGCATATTTTTCACAAGTACGCGCACTATTTATTTGTTTTTACTTTTTTTATTGTTTTAACAACAGCTGTTTCAATTTTACTTCATTTTATTCAACACCAATGGTGTAAACGTAAGAAAAAAAAACCATACGATTTTTAATCGCTATTTTTTCATACGGATTGATTTTCATTTTATTTTTACTTAGATTTTACGTACGTAAAGTCTTACTGTCTAAACTGCCCTAAAGTACATTATAGTTTGCCACATATGATTTATATGTAATTACACATTTGCTTAAGTTGGCTTAAGCTAGCTTATGCGTATTATAGTTGGGCCTTAAGGTCGGTTTCCACAAGACTATCTTAAGTAAACTTGCTCTGATCCACACAGTTTTATCCAAAAATGTCTAACTTTCGCTGCATCCCTCAAAATAACTAAACAACTTTTTTCCTATTGTGATCCACTGTGTGTATACGTATTTTATTTATTGTGTATACGTACCAATGGATTTGTGTAAACGTACAGATGTTTTCATAATATGCATGTGTGTAAGATTTTTGTTATTTCATATTATGCCTCATTCTACAAAGAGTCATCGTAGCTCCCTAGTTTATACAATCTCAAACACAAACTTATACACACGTTCACACGTACATACATACGTACATATATAATCCTATTTTGAGCTGTTTTGTTGTTGCTATTGCTATATGTAAGCTTTTGCTAGCAGGCAGTCGTCGTACATACGACACAATATCATCAGTTTATTGGGTCTGTCTTTCGTAGTTGTGTTGTCATCAAATTTTAGTCTACTACGTAAAGTAGTCGCAGTGAGTAATGAATAATGCGCTCTTGTTCTTATCAAATAAGAAAAATATGTAATAAATAATATAATCATAAAAATAAATAAAGATAGAAATAAAGAAAGAAAGAAACAAATTGTAAAAGAGCCGAATGCACGTAAAATAGCGCGCGAATTAAATCTTAATAAATACCGACAACACTAAACTGTATATTATTTTAAAAATGTAAATATTACATTTAGTTTAATTGTGAGTAAAAAAGTTTGATTTAGAGAAGAATTAAATGTTTAAATAATTAAAAAAATAATTAAAACATATTGTATATTTATATTTTAATTTATGAGCAACAGTTTAATAATTGTTGTTTTTTCCAACACGAAAATTAAACCCAACAATAATAATAATATGCCATCAAATAATAATATTGACGTAATCGCCGCAAAAATATTTAACAACGTCGCTAAACGCGACAAAAAAAGATAATCGAAACAAGAAGAAACCCAACAAACTACGACTACCACCACCAGCAGCAGCAGCAATACATGTTTCGTGATATAAAAACAACAACAGCGGCAATAAGTACTAAATGTACATTAAAAAAAAAAAACCCAGCACCAGCTCTGATTGGTGGTATAAAATAACATTGAGTGAATAAAAATAAAAGTAAATGTCTAGAAATCAGGGTTGGCAAAGTTGATACAATCCGAAACTAAAAAGTTGATTGGTACAACTTTTGACTTTGATTTGGTGCGATTTAAAAATTATCCCTGTTAGAATTTCTAATACTTAATTTTGTAATAGGTCCCCAGATAGCCCACACGCAAAGAAAAAACATGGTTGAGGTAACCATAATCTGTAGCAACACATTATGATTGAATTATATGGTTATAGTCAAACCATACTATTATTTACATAACAATAATATTGTTGCGTGATAATTTTAATTTAAACAATAATATGGATCTATATTATTGTTTAAATTAAAATCATTGTAGAATATAAAATTTCATTATGAAATAAATCAAATAAATATAGTGATTATAATCAATCGCACAATTCATGAGGTTTTTATTTTTTGAAAGATAAACCGGTAAATTTATATTCCAATCAAAAAACTAAACACAAAACTTCGAAAACACCAAACATTATTTGTTTATTTTTAGTCACACTGTGTTTACATACGAGCAAACTTATCATAATTTGCTTACTAATTATATAATATGGTTATAAATGCAATATTATTTAGGAATACTAATAAAAGATTGGTTGTGGTTTTTAAATTATATAGTTTAAATCAACCACTTTGCGTTTTTTTAAATTATCAAATAGTAATAAAAACTTTTTTGTTGTTACCACAATAATGTATATATTATTGCAGAGAACGTAGAATAGTTCTTGTGACCATATCATAACCATGTTTTATATATTCCGCTATACCATAGTAATGTTAAATATTGAATTTCTCTACTATGTCTCTCAATCCCACAATAATATACATTCGGTTTTTATAAAAAGATATAGAAAATTGTATAGAAAAAAAAATTATTAAAATTTTTATCGAAATTTTTTTGTAAAAATTTTATAGAAATTTATTTGTAAACATTTTATAGAAAATTATTTCTAAAAATTTTATCGAAAATTTTTTTAAAAATTTTTATATAAAGATATAGAAAATTGTATAGAAAAAAAAAAGAATTTTATAATTTTTTTTATAAAAAATTTATAAAATTTTTTTTGGAAAAATTTTATTGTAAA
This sequence comes from Phasia obesa, assembly GCA_949628195.1. NCBI lineage: Eukaryota > Metazoa > Arthropoda > Insecta > Diptera > Tachinidae > Phasia > Phasia obesa. Next base: position 142,331,412 of record OX451218.1, on the reverse strand, counting down.
AATTTTATCGAAAATTTTTTGTAAAAATTTTATCAACAATTTTTTAAAGAATTTTACAGAAAATTTTTTAAAGAATTTTAAAGAAAATTTTTTTTAAAAATTTTAAAGAAAATGTTTTATAAAAATTTTATCGAAAATTTTTTGTAAAAGTTTTATCAAAAATTTAATATAATTTTTTTTTTAATTTTATCGAAAGTTTTTTATAAAAATTTTACATTTGCGATAGAATGGTCAGACTAATGCACATTGGCCTATAAAAATTTTATCGAAATTTTTTTATAAAAATTTTATCAAAAAGTTTTATCGAAACATTTTTTCTAAAATTGTTATCAAAAATTTTTTGTTAAAATTTTATCGAAAATTTTTTGTTAAAATTTTATCGAAAATTTTTTGTTAAAATTTTATCGAAAATTTTTTGTTAAAATTTTATCGAAATTTTTTTGTTAAAATTTTATCGAAATTTTTTTGTAAAAATTTTATCGAAATTTTTTTGTAAAAATTTTATCGAAATTGTTTTGTAAAAATTTTATCGAAATTTTTTTGTAAAAATTTTATCGAAATTTTTTTGTAAAAATTTTATCGAAATTTTTTTGTAAAAATTTTATCGAAATTTTTTTGTAAAAATTTTATCGAAATTTTTTTGTAAAAATTTTATAGAAAATTATTTCTAAAAATTTTATCGAAAATTATTTCTAAAAATTTTATCGAAAATTATTTCTAAAAATTTTATCGAAAATTATTTCTAAAAATTTTACCGAAAATATTTTTAAAAATTTTATCGAGAGTTTTTTATAAAAATTTTACAGAATTGTTTTGGATAAAGTTAGGTACTTCCTGCAATCTATATTGGGTTAAACTGGTCAGACTAAAGCATATTGGCCTATTGACTACTCCTGGTTACCAGTGGGAGCCTGTGGGACTATTAGCTACCTCTATGTGTATCGCTTTCTATAAAGGCCTTTAATACAAATCAAAGCAGAAAAACCTACCAACCTAAAAACATACAAAAATCGGCCTGCGCAGGTGGTTATTTATTCCCCAATCTGCACTCCATGCGACCAACTGGTCGCGGTCTAATATTAATTTTGCAAAAAAAAAAAAAATAATTATAACAACCGAAAAAATTTCAAAAAAAGTGAAAAAATATAAGTCGGCGGAGCGTGGTTTTTTGCCCGCAGCCTAGAATGAATTGGTGTGACGTGGCTGAATTGCATATACATATAGCTTCTTTTGATTTTTTTCACTGGGGTTATGTGTAGAGATTGGTTTATGCGAAAAAAAAACCAGCAACCTTACACCAATGATAATAAGGACCATTGTAATCCAAAACTGGATGTACTCTGGAATACACTTCATATTCAAAGACTAGTAAAGGCAACTTTTTGTTTGTCGTCTACCTTTAAAACAAACACCCTTTATACCTATAAATATTAAAGAAAAGAAAAATAACAACAGCATCGAAAACTAAGCGATCGGTAAAGTCTTATCTGCAAGCACACACACACACACACAGTCATGCTAATGAACTTATTTATACATACATACAAACATACAAACATACATACCTACTAATATAAAAAATAAATAATAAATACGTATTTTGTAAATAAACTGCCATCATAAGTACGTCGCAACTATTAAACAATAAAACATATGTATAAACTTTTGTAGATTGTTGTTGTTGTTGTTGTTTTATTTTTATTTTTTTCTCTTGGTGTTTGATTAAACATTTTTTCCATGTTTTTCGAATGTAAAAAATTAAACCTTTACACTCTCGATCAGATGATTAGAACCGGTTAAATTGCTGTTTTTAATTGGCGAAATCTTATTACATTTTTAGCGACAGCTAAAATTTTAACACAATCACAACAAAATGTCAACATTTTAAAATTTTTCATATTCACGATGACCTTTTTATGAACGCATAGAGCCGCTGCTAAGAGAGCTCGGTTCGTTAAGTCTTCATTTAAACTGAAACTCAATCCACTTTTTAGGGTTCCGTATCCAAAGATAACCACATTGTTTTCGCTACAATGTCTGTCCGTTTGTCACCGCCTTCTATTTCTGGAAATTTTCACAGAAGTTGTATTACTATGTCCGTTATAACAACAAATCCTAAAAATTATAGGGTGTTCCATAATGACGTGGTCTTTATGTATATGGCCTTATTTCTTGAACCATAAGAGGCAGACACCGTTTAATTAACAGGCAAACAGTAGTTAAAATTATGTTCACTATATTAGCGTGTATATAAAATAAAACTATAAATTAAAGGGTGTCCCGGTAGTGGTGTAATTATTACGTCACTTATTTTTCAACAGCAACTCTTTAACAGAATGTTTATTACCATGGCAAATATATCTATAACATTACTAAAAATTAAAGGGTGTTCCGATAGTGACGTGATTTTCACACCTTATGGCATGATTTTAAACCGCAATAGGCAGACACTTGAAATATTCACACAGTTATTAAAACTATATTCACTATGTTGCCAGGTATAAAAAACAAAAATTAGAAGGGGGCCCAATAGCTTCAAGTTTTTACGTTATGGGCTCATTTATGAACCGTGTCGAGAGACTCTTGTAATTTTCACAGAAAGTGTATTAAGATGGCCGCTATAATAAGAACCAAAAATCAAAAATTAAAGGATGTTTCGATAGTGTCCTGAGTTATATGTTTATGGCCATATTTTTTGAACCGCAATAGGCAGACACTTGAAATTTATACAGAGTATTTAAAACTATGTTCCCTATATTAAATAAGTATGAAAACTAAAAATTAAAGTTGTCTCGATTATGAAGTATTTTTCGCGTATACGCATTACCGTAGGAGGTTAAATTTTCTAGAGAGGGCAAACCGATTTTTATTGCAGAATAATATTCTAAAAATAAATATGTAGTACAATTTTTAAATTTCTTCACCCCCCAATGGCCTTTCTACGACAATGCAATTTTATGCAAACTTTTTTTAAATATTTGTTTCAAAATATTTTTTATAATTTTATTGTATATTTTTTATTGTTATAACTTTTTTTTAATTTTATAAAAAAAATTTGTTGTTAAAATTAGAAAATTTTTAATAAAAATATTTAAACATTTTTTTTAAGTTTTTGTTTTTTTTTTTAATTTGCTTTTGAAAATTTTTTGTTAAGTGTTTGTAAAAATTTTTTTTATTTTTTTTTTTTTAATTTTTGGAAAATTTTTTGGATCTTTTTTTAAAATTTTGGTAAAAATTATTTTGTAATTTTTTTGTAAAAATTACGACCTTCCTGCAATCCGAATTGCGTTAGAATTTTCAGAAAAAAGCAAAAAATCCAAAAAAAATTTCATCAATTTTGACCACCCCCCAATGTGTCTTTTGACTGCTCCTGGTTACTAATGGACACCCTGTGGGTCTATTGGCTACCTCTTTATGTATTGCTTTTTATAAAAGCCTTTAATACAAATCAAAACAGAAAAACCCTACCAGGGGCTTATGATCCCCCGTGATCTACATATATGCACTCCATGCGATCTACTGGTCGTGGTCTAATATTTATTTAACAAAAAAAATTTAACAAAAATAATATTTATTTAACAAAAAGAGAATCAGTACAATCGAAAAAATAAAAACAACGTGAAAAAATGTAGGTAGGCTGGGTTTTTTTCCCACAGCCTCGCATGGAACAGCCTAATGTTGCTGAAATACATTAGTGAAATTTTCGAAACTATGTCTGACAAATCGGTGGGCGTAAATTTTCTGTATCTCCCTTTGGTGCCTTGGCAAACTTGACTTTAACCCGAACACAGACGGACAGCGCTTAATCAACTTTTCTATGCATAAGGATTCAGAATATATGTATATACTTTATGGGGTCGAAAATGAATATTGTAGAAATTACACACGGAATGACAAACTTATATATACCCTTTACCCACTTTGGTGAAGGGTATAAAAAAGCAGGGTTAAAAATTACGCTAACTACAGTACTGTTTTGTCACACTTTGTTTAAAAATGTTGGTCGTTTAAAACAGCCATAAACACCATAAGCAAATAAGTATAGATGTCTGTATGTATGTATGTGAAGTCAGTTATAAAAGCAAAGGCAAAATAATCTAACTCAGTTGTAGATTTTATTACTGTAGCGTAAATTAGCCCTTATGCATGTATTATTGTATGTAGTAAAACATAAAACTTTAGAAATGTTTAGTTAAAAGTTTACTGCATTAATGTAAATCATTAAACACATCTACATAAGTATGCATATACTACATACATATGTATATGTAGGAATATGTGTATTTAAAACTTTGCTTCTAATTAAATGTCAATTTGTCTGACAGTTTAAAATAAATGACGTATGTAAAAAGTATACATATCTACATACTTATATAGCACAGCAATGAAATGCTACGTAGTCTGACGTACGTACATATATATGTACATATGTATGATTGGGTTTCGTTGCCTCTACAAATACAATATTTAACAGAGCAATTTAAAAACAAACCAAAAGTATCTATGACTTTTAACACTTGCAATTAGAATGCATGCATACAATCAAAAACTATGATTGTGATAATAAAACACGTAACTCTTCACTAGGTGTTGTTGAACAATGTTGATTAAATAAACAAAATGTTAAAAAAATAATCTACATATATATATATATATATATATATATATATAAATATATATATATATAGGTTTTTATGTAAAGAAAAATTCACCACGCCCACATTTTATGTATCTAGAGAACTATAATATGTAGATCTTTGAAATTTTGCACCAGTAACCTCCTTATTAATATACATAGTTTAGTGACACACAGGCTGGATTGGTTGATAGTTGGCGTGGTACCTCCCATACAAAGTGAACAATTATTATCGTCTACCTGGAGACCAATAGGTAGATTATTGAAGCTTTGCACAAGTAACCCTCACTCTAAAGTGCATAGTCTAGCAAAACTTATACTGGATTGGGACAGTGGGCGTGGTAGCTCCCATAGAATGTGAAAAATTATTATTGTGTACCCAGAAATCTATAACATGTAGAAATTTGCACAAGATAACCTCATATATATAATCCCATGCGCATAATCTAGCAAAATACAGACTTGATGGGGATAGTGGGCGTTGTACCTTCCATAAAAAGTGCAAAATAATTATCGTGTTAATAAGCATAGTTTAGCAAAAAACACATTGGATAGGAACAGTTTGCGTCGCATATTGGATATAAACTAAAACAGTTTTTTCGTGAGAATAGCGTCCGTTTTCGAGTTAAAGGTTAGCTATATTTTTCTTCCAAGTGTTTGTTGTATTTTTTTGTGTATGGGTGTAGCGAAGCACACAGCACCAGTAAGGGAAGAACGAAGGCATACTAGGCCCTAAGGAAAATTTCGCTACTGCTTCTAGTAGCCATTATTACGAGACATTGTATGATTGGACATACATATGTCAGAACATATGGGAATCTCTAAAGGTAAGAGCTGCAGATTCGGTCTGAATGACCTGCACTATCGAGGAATGCGGCTCTCTAGGGAACTGTTGAGTTCCAAAGGGATCTGTGGAAGTAGATCATCGCCAGGACATCACAATGGGCCTAGAAGCCTTTGAATGAACTTGCTTCATGCGAACGGCCTGTTTAGTGTAATAATTATAACCTAGTGTAGGGATAAATTTTCAGAAAAGTTCGCTACAGATACTGTTAAAAACACGGGTATCGTGTAAATACCATTTCAATTTGATACCGTTGCTGAAATAAGACTATAAGGGCAAAATATCAGCGAGAAAGGCAAATAATTTGCTGAACTGCTTTGAAATCCGAAGATCGAATTGTCAGCGACCAAAATTCTTATAAATATAAGGTGGAGTAAATGCAAGTGTGTTCATAATACGTCGTATCTTAAAGTTAGTAAAAAGGCGTAAGGCTCAACATCATCAGAGGACAAAGAGATGGTCAGAGTAGTGGTTTAAAGTAGTGTACCAGCTGTTGTAAAGCTTCCTTGTCCATCCTGTTTGACTTAATCAAAATAAGAATTTATGTATAACATTCTGAGTAAGAAAGAAAATATGTCCACTCACACAGAGCTCCATATGCGTAAGTAAGTTTATATATATAATCAAACTGGAGGTCGACAGGTAATCGCAGTTCGCTCGACTTAATTTAGCTATCATCCTAGCAGAGAAAAGACCTAACTAAGAGTGTGTTACCGACTATCACCGCGAAAAGCTATAAGAAGAACAACTAATACTAACAGTGCACTCAGTTAGGGCAAGCCATATCTTTGTTTGGAGCCATTTCTGGGACTAAACCATTTCTAATGTAACCTTTTTTACATCTTTTATTAAATATATTTCGAATTTTTTCTAATTGTTTTTAACTTTTGACTTACACTGTTTTAAAAGCAGCATGAAAAGTGTTTGTTAAAACAACGACGTAATCACTCAAATACACAATCGCACTCGTATATATGTATGTATGTACGTATGTATGTTTGTACGAAGAAATAAATATGTAACAAATTTTGAATGAAAATTTTAGAAAATTGTATGTGCATATTTGCATTTGATACAAATAAAACCTCATGGATATAAATGTGAATAAAACTTTTATTAACACAATGATTGACGTTGAGTGTATTTTTGTTGTGACAAAAATTTTGGTTAAAGGTGGATTATGTAAGCGAAATTGTTAATTTTCATACAGCCGAATAAAAAAATATTAACGTCAGCAAATTTCACACATTTCTTACAATATACACAAATAAATCAGTCAAGTGCGAGTTGCAATTCACTCACGTAGTATTCCGTACTATATTCAGTACAACTTAAGAATAATGGAGCACCCTTTAATTTTAAAATTAGTCATATTCGCGAAAATTGCATCTTTATTGGAACACCCTTTAAATTTTAGTAATTGTTGTTATAGCGGCCATGGTAATACACTTTCTATAAAAATATCAGGAGCCTTCCTATTGCAGTTCAAAAATAAGGTATTATTCGTGAAAAACATGTCACTAATGGACACCCTTTAATTTGTAGTAATGGTTATAGCGGCCAAAGTAACACATCTACTGTAAACATTTCAAGAGTGTACCTATTACGTATTATAAAATAAGGCTATTTGCGTAAAAATCAAGTCACTGTCGGAACACTCTTTAATTTTATTATTTGTTATAGCGGATATGACAATTTCTCTTCTATAAATACATCAAGAGCCTACCTATTACGTTTAAAAAAATAAATCACTATACCTGAAAAATATGTCACTGTCGGAACACCCTTTAATTTTTAGTAATTGTCATATCGGCCGTGGCAACAGATCTTCTGTACAAATTTCAAAAGCTTACATATTACGGTTCAAGAAATAAGTCGTTATACATGCAAAGCACGTCACTGCCGAAAAACCCTTTAATTTTTATTGTTTTTTATAGGCGGAGTAAGACCCCATCTGTGAAAATTTCAAGAATTTACCTATTATGGTTAAAAAATTAGGCCATATTCATGCAAATCACGTCACTGTCGGAACACTCTTTAATATTTAAGTTAAATTTTGTATACTTGTTTATAAAGTGAACATAATTTTAATTACTGTATGCAAATTTTAAGTGATTGCCTCTTACAGCTCAAGGAATAAAGACATAATCGTAAATAACACGTCACTTTCGGAACACCCTATAAGTTTTAGTATTTGCTGCTATAGCGGCAATCTTCTGTGAAAATTTTAAGAGTCTACCTATTATGGTTCCAGAGATAAAAGGCGCTGACAGACGGACGGACTGACATTGTAGTGAAACGTTTTTACCCTTTGAGTACGGAACCCTAAAAATGCTGTTAAGAATTGAATAAGCTAGTTTAGATCATTTTGCTTCTGACAATACTTTGTTCGAATCTGCCTTTTGTTTGTACTGAAAATATGGTTTATATATTTACTTTGTATGGCGATACCCGTCTCTAGGCAATTACTCAGAATGTTGAAGCAAAGGTTTTATACAAATTCCTATTATTCTACAGTTCTGTACATATGCAAAATATCCCGTTTACAAAAATAAAAGATGCTACCAAGTATCAAGTAACGAATTCGTGTGACACTCTAAAATAGACAGTAAGTTTTTAACGAGCAGATTGTTAACGAAATAAAAACCAATGATTCCTTTGCTCGTACTTTCATTCAATTTGAATGTCAGAAATGTATATAAAAGAGAGGATGTTCCGAAGTTATCGAAACATTATTTGTTTGGTGTTAAAGTTTTAAAAAGGAAACAATTTACGTTCGCCATAGTCTTTTTATTTAGTTTCTTTTAGACCCTTTTGCAAATTTTCTTACGCTCCATAAGTTGGCATCCCTGTTATTGGAAGCTATAGTAAAACACACTTTGAAAAAATTACTACGTTAAAATCACGTGGGCTATAAATTTACGGCCAGTTCCACGATGTCGATCGATGTCGATCCCTCGCACAAATACATTTAAAACAAAAACAAACTCAAAAATTTTGTTTTAAATGTATTTGTGCTAACGATCGACATCGTGGGACAGGTAGTTAGAATGTTTCAGATATGACTATACTGCATTAAAGGAGCGATATGTATTCACTTTTACTTCATAAGTCCTGACAATACTTTGTTCGATTTTGCTTTCAAGTAATCGAAACCAAATTTTAAGACAGGAATATAGGTTTCATATAAAATTCTAAAATTTAAATAAAATTCTCAAATTTTCGTAGTTCTATAAATAGTGTTTAAAATTTCCCGCTGACACAAATAAAATGTGTTGCCAAGTTTGCCTTTAAATCGGAAAAAATGCATACTTTCACTGGTTTTTCTTTATTTTCTCTTGGAAATGATTACCTCATTTCTACGGAAAAAAGTATGTTATATTTGAATCGAGGTACCTCCTCACAAAATTTTATCAAAATTAAAATGCGAACACAGACAGACAGACACAAATTCTAAAAAATTGCTGTTTTGTATTTCATTTTGATTACTTTCATGTACAGAAATGTTCCTGTCACAGTTTTATTATATTATATGTATTACTTACGTATTTTTTCTTTTAATCAAAAAATGAAAACTAAACATTGGTTTATTCTAACATAACCGGGCTTTTACAAAATTCGTTGTAATCGTTTACACTAGTAAGTATTTAATTAATAATTTATATCCTAAAGTAGATAAGAGGGTACAGTTAATTTACTCAAACTGGTTAAAAAATCAAATAAATCATTTAAATTTAAAAAATTTAAAACGTTCGTCATAGCGTAACGTTCTTACACAAAAGTACATGATTTAAATTCGACGTTTTGTTTACAGTTAGTTTTCATGCAAATGACGTAAGCAATTGTGTGTGTGTACATAACGAATGTACATACATATATATGTGTTCTGACGATTATGACTCGTGTTGCGAAGATAGCCTTGAACTTCATTGTTCTGGAAGGTTGCCGGGCTCTATGATTATAAACGGTTATATGGATTTGTTTTTATTATAAGTATAAGTACTCGTATATAAAATATGTCGCCTTTTTAAATTTTACAAAAAAGTAATAAAGGGGGTGGCACATACATAGAAAAAATTTTGAAAAGCTCACTGTTTATTTTTTTTTTTTTTTATTTTCATGTAGGTATGACAACTATGATTAATATGTTGTGGTTACGTTCTAAAGAAAAATACATGTTAATAATGTAGACGTTAATGAAATACTTATGTATGTACATATGTAGGGTATGTACATACATATGTAGGTATGTATGCACATAATTATGTAAGTATATCTACGAGAATTACTATGACCGCCATGTACCCAGTGGTAAAACTAAAGAGGCCTTCTAAAAGGCATGCTTAGACCTTCTCTCGATACGATAATCATTTTTTGTGCCTTTCAAAAAAGGCCTTGGCTGTTTCTTCGAAAAGATTCAGTACGCATTTCTACTTCGCTTCTCTTAAAGTGGTTTTACACGGCGTGTGTTTGTCATATGACTTGTCACTTTCCCATGTGTAAATTCTAAACACGTCGTGTGAACCCTTTCAAACATAACATGTGTACAATACATATGACATTTTTCATTTAGAACGTGTTCTATTTGGATGTGACAAAGCATCTGACATCCTGTAATGCCAACTTGATATTTTGTTATTTTATGCTTTTTGTGGTACCAAAGGCGCTAAAAATGTGGTAAAAGCACTAGGTTTGCATCTTTGTATCAGCTGTGGTTGGAAATAAAAACTGTGTGGCGGAAAAATTATATATTGTAGGTTATGTCACATGTAATTACACAAGTACGTTTAAAAACAAAAATTAAAACCGTATGTAAAATGGCTATTTTGACAAACAAATGAAATTACATATGGGTTATCAAACTGACAAGTCATATGACAAATACACGCCGTGTAAAACAATTTTTAGGCTTTGTGCCGCCCCAAAGGAAAGAGTAAAGAGGCCTTTTACAAGGCCTTCATACTCCTTGTTTTTACCATTGTGTAATAATTTTTTACACGTGCATACATAGCTATCAGTATGTTTCACATTTTTAACGTACCGTATTTATTATTTTGTAACAAAATGAATTTGTTATCAAGTTACAAATTATATTAACAATATACAGATGTGTCCATTACCACATCGATTAACTCTATTTTATGTGTTTGTTAGCGATAATTTCAAAACCCTTTTCTAGTACTTAAATGTGCATGGGTATTTGTTCAAAACAATATTTTCTGATAATAATTATGTACACTTCTAAATGACAATAATTAATTTTATTTTAGTTAGGAAACTAAGAAGAAATTCAAAATCAAATAACAAATTCAACTAAACATTTATAGGTATAAATAATACAGTAAAAAACGGAAATATTAGGGACATTTTTTTATAGGTACATAAGGAGTTTGACAGTTATATTACCATTTTTATGATAAAGGAGTAAGTGTAACTGTCAAACTCCATTTTTAAAAATTGAAAAGCGTTTAGCTTAATATTTGTCTATCCACCCTTAAATATGCCTTGTATATTGGAAAAAAAATTTAAACCGGCAATAGAAATATTTTGATGGGAAATATAAAAATAGCTCCATATTTTTATTTAAAGTTCAGCAAATCTTTAAGAAAAAGACAACAAGTTCATATTGCTTCCTATAAGCTACTTCGACGTGTCAAATATAATGCCTCTTAATGAAATTACATTACCTATAGGTACACCCCTAAATTTTCATTTTTATACTTATTATAGCGTACAAAGTATTATACTTTCTGTGTAAATATAAAGTGTCGGTACCTATAAATCTTTTTAAAAAATAAATGACACGTGTATGTGTCACATTATTTCAGCTATGTACATATATAGCCACCCTTTTATTTTTTTTTTTTACTTGTTATTACTGACATAAGTATGTAGCTTGCTTATAATGGTTAAAAAAGTGACGATATATATATATCAATTAACATCACCTATGGGGACACCCTTTACTTTAGAATATTATGCTTGTCGTTATAGCGGACTTGGATATTTAAATTCTGTGTCCCTTACGATTCAAAATACACGTAAAAATCACTTATGTTGTATGGTTAGAATGGATAAAAATGTGTTTGCATTGTATGTATAACTTGGTTAAAGCTTGAGATACATATGTATATACACATGTTTTTTTACAAGTAAAGAAGGAAGTTTTTTGTCCGACGTACGTACGTACGTATACTTATATTCAAGAGTTTGATTGATTAAATTAGTGGTGTACTTTTTACGATATCCGTTACTCGTGAGTACGGAGAATAAATTGTCTGCTAGCCCAACGTCGACACACATTCACCACACATGTTGCTTTATTTACATTTCAACAATGATTTAATAAGAAGAATTAAATAAGTTGCTTGTGCTGCTTCTAACAGAAACATACAACTCAATAGCATGCATTTGGGGACCACTGAACTAAATAAATTATATATGCAAGAATGATGGAAATATTATTAAGCGTCATCACCTTTAAACTCAGCACAAAAAACGTCCCAAAACCAGTACTTATCAAATAGGACAAACTACGTCATCTAACCTTGTCTCTATTATCATTGTTAAATAGGTACCTACTTTCTTATAAATTTTTTTGGTTGTTTTTAAATTCATAATAATGATTACTAATAACGGCTTTGAACAATGGAATTTTTCTCTTTATTTATCCTTTGCAATTCTTGAACGATATACCTTGAACGATATTACACAAACTTGGATTTTAGTCTTTAACTAATTCTTAATGTCATACATCCTAAATTAAAAATCTGGTATCTTTACAAAAAATTACAATTGTTTCTATAGCTATCCTCTTCTATGACATAACTTTTAGGCCTAAACAGAAAACACTTTTAGTTAACTAATCAGAAAAAACAGTGCTATCAACTTCTTATTAAACTAAACTATAAAATTTGCAATGCAACAAGAACAGCATGTAAAATTAAATACCTTTATTGCAAAACAATAAACATTAATTTTAGATACATAAATAAATTGCAGAAATTTATACATATTTGTTTATATATTTTAACAAACACTAATGCATTCGGAAGGTTGGCAACACCACCACTACTTGCTTTTTGTATTATAACAGAGAGAGAGAGAGATTATCGGTTTTCGTTTCTCTCTCCAATGCACAACAACAAATGACGTAGTGATGTCATCAGAAATTATTTAGTTTTTCTTTTCCCTCTGATTGCTCGTGTATTATTTTCTTTTCGTGCGTGCTTTGATATTAAAAGTGCTATTATTTTTTAAACAAATTATTAAAATAAAACTATAATTATTTTAAAAATAAAATACAAACTATTGAACAAAAGGTGTGTAGAAACTTGACAAATTTTAATGCAAATTACAATGTTTTCATTTTGTAAATAACGGCAAATTGTGTACACTTGCGAAAAAGAAGAAAAACATACAGACTATACCAGTTTGTTTTTAATATTTTTACGATGTTATAGATAAAATATTACAAGAAAAAAAAAGATTATTTTAGAGGGATAAAACACCAATTAATAAGAAACCACAAAAGTGTTATAAATAATAACTTTTTCCTTTTATATGAAAAACAAAGTGAAAAGAAAAACTAATGAAATTGTGTTATACATTTTTTCATATACGACATCAAAAATGGATATTTTTGTTTTTTGTTTTCTCAGCTGGTAACAAATATGCTCTGTCAAAATTCAGTTTACCAATTCTTATAACTGCTTTAAATTGTTGAAACATATTTATTAAAGTCTTTTGCAAATCATTTTCTAGCTGCTTTTGCATGTTTAAAAAGTTTCAAATATATACATACTTACTTTGATAAAAAAGTGTAAAGCATTACGTCACTATATTACCTTAAGTGGTTCTTAACATCGTCAAAATAGTTTTTACAGTGTCGGCTATTCCCCTTCTAAAACCATTGATTCTTTTATATTTACTTTTTCCTCTTCTGTTTCTAAATAATTTGTTTAATCTACATAAACAAGTTCGTGCACCATTCATTCTTTAAACTTTATACATTTTCAGAGTTACCGTGTACTACGAGTTTTCGGAAAAACTGATGCGTATTCTCATATGTTCTTTAACGAGAGGCCTTAGGGCCAATTTTTGACTTCAAGTTGTATTTAAAAGTTAAATTTAAAATATTTAAATTTTAAATATGAAAATTAGTTTTTCACCACGCACTTAAATGACCACTCTTGTGCATTTAAATTCTATTTAAGTTTCACACATAACCATATGTTTTTATCAGCTTAATTTTGTCCATGAATGAAAAACTGTGTGGCCATCGACAGTATTTTTTTATTTTACACAAATTAATAAAAATATATTTATTCCTTTCTATACAAATATTAATATTACATGTATTTCAACAATTTTGCTGTTTTTAAGTACATTTTAAGCATTTTTTAATGTTGTTTGTATTTTTTGTCTGCAAAAACAATGAACTCTTTTTGTTAAACGGCTGTTTTCTGCAAAAATATCTGCAATTATTTTGATATTTTGTGGTGCTACCATATTTTTACCACAATTAAGTAAATACATTTAAATAAGACTGAAAAACTAAAACTGTATTTAAATACAACTTAAAAAAAATTAAATGAATATTAACTAAACTCGCATTTAAATGCGAAGTAAACAACTGGCCCTTAAAATAACATCAATTAAAAAAACAATTTCTTAAAAACGCTATTTTTACAAATGTATTTTGAAGCAGGGTTGCTGCAATTCAATCATTTTGATTTATATCGCGGTTTAAATAAAATGGGTATTTCAATAAAAAATAATGATTGGAACAAATTAAGTGTAGCGAAGATGATCCAATACAAAAATTATCCAGGGCGATAGAGAATTTAAAAATAATAAAAAAAAGGTGAAATGAAAAAATTGGCGGTCGCTCTTATTTTCCAAGGATTTTCTCCTCTATGGTATGACCAACGTCGGCTTCGCTTACTAAATTTTTTTTACGCATAAATTTTCCTCAAAAAGTGTTATCGGTTCTTAATGAGTTATTATTTTTTAATTTTAGCACCACCTGATATCTAGATATTTCCAAAAGCTTTAAATTGATACCCACATTGACCTAATTTGTTCAAAAATTTATTACACAATCACAGTTTTTTATATTAAAAGTTCAGAGGCCCATAAATCGGAAAGTAAGGGCGACCGCCAATTTTTTTATTTTACATTTTTTTTATTACTTTTCAATTCTCTAACACCCTGGATAATTTTATTTGAATTGGAGCAGCTTCGCTAAACTAGATTTAAGCCTAACGATTTAATCAAATGTGTTTAATTTCATTTTCTTTCTTAGAAATGAACATAAAATTATACAATTCTATATTAGAGCCTAGGGTCTTTTGTATCTGTGATATCAATATCATTATTATAATACCTACTTTAACAAAATAACTAGCTTGCTAGCCGCTTCTATTTCAAGTCCGTTTCTCAACTCAAGCCCAGTATTCTGTTAAGTTTTTCATACGGAATGCTGTCAAATTATATACATAAAAAATATGTATGAAAAAGTCATGTACTCTGTTTTTAGCGTGTATAAACATTGAAATGTTTCTGTCAAAATTTTACCAAAGCTGTGAAATAGAGAAAATGGCCATTATTTCATGTGGAATTTTTGAAACAACAGCTTTTGCTAACAGATAAAAAGTTGTTTCCCCAAACAACTGCTTAACCATTTGAAAAATCTTTGGATGTTGCTCTTTTCCATATACATATATTTTTCTGTGTCATCACAGTGTTGTTAAATTTTTTTTTTTTAGCAATTCTGCGAACAACTCACTTTTTTCAATAGTTTTGACTTATGTTGCACTATAAATGAACCATAGTGATATCAAAAAAATCTTAAAATTTTGTTTGTCTTTTTTTGGGTAAAAGTGTCATGTTTTGGCGAAACTAGGATGTTTTAGTGAATAGTTGGGTGAATAGTTTTTAGGTTTTTGTGCATTTTCGGTTTTTAATGAATTTTTAATTGTTTAAGACTATTTTTGTATAAATTTATTTGTTTAGTGAAGTTTTGTTAAACTTCGATTGTTTAGTGAAATTCTGATTATTTTTCCAAAATTTCTCCACTATTTATGTACCGATTTCACTGATCCAAAAAAAAAAACAAGTCTAAATCTACTTCCCTATGTACTTAGCTATATTAGAATCCAGAATACATATACATCAAGGAGAATTCATCACGGGTAAGCTCGAGAGATCAGGTGACTATTTTATGTAAAAAAGGAATTGTGTTAGCGTTATTTTAAGAAATATGAAATCTATCCCAGATATCGATGAATGTACAGATATATATTACAATTTTTTTTTTTTTAACAAAAAAAAGGTAAAAGGTTGCACAAATTTAAGAAACCTACTTGTTATTTGATTAATTTCATGAGTAATGTAATACTCATGATTCCATCTCTTACTCTTATTTATTTTATTTACAATCTATTAACTAATCAGAAAATTGTATCATTTAAGTACTTTAAAGTAAAAAGTACGTTTTGTATTTTGTTAACAGAATTTTGGAGGCTCTATATACCATCCCTGCATATTCTGTACATATGTACATTCATACATAGAACCCTTGACTAACCAAGCACTAGTGTATAATAACTTTGACGACGACATCATCAACATAACCAACACAATGTCATGACGTCATTTCATAAACATAACAAAACAACAGCAAACGAGTCATAGAGGTATTTTGTTTGAATTTTTTAAATTTTTTTTAAACAAATACTAACGAACGAGAAAAATATACAGTATTGGAATTAATAAAATAAAAATTTAGAAACAAATTTAGTTTAGCGGAGCTATTCCAATCACAGAAAAAGTCTGCAGGGTAATACAGAATTACAAAATAAGCAAAATAAATTAAGAAAAAAATTTGGCGGTCGCCCATATTCTCCGAGTTATAGGCCTCTAAACTTTTTATATAAAACTTTGATTGATTTTGAACGTATTGGGTCAATGTGGGTATCATTTAAAAGCTTTTGAAGTGGTGCTAAAATTAAAGAAAAATTAAGAACCAAATAATTTGTTTTCTTTTTTTATTAATACACTATTAAGTACAGTAATATATACTAGCTGTACCCACACACGTTGTGTGCGTTCTGACAATATTTTGTTAAATTTTACTTTGAGAGTAAACCACACCAAAGTTTAAGACTTACGTATTTACTTTATATAAAGGTACCCATCCCTGTATAAAATTCTAAAATTTATATACATAAATTTCTAAAAATTATTATAAAGCTCTGTAAAAGCCAGACAAGAAATGAGTTCGCATTATTTTAAAACAGCAATATTGCTTAAAATATACCACTTTCAAAAATAAAAGATGCCTTAAAGTATGCTGTTACTTTAAACCATTAAAACAAAATCGGAGTTCTTTCACTGCCTTTTCTCCACTTTCTCTTGGAAATAATATATTTTTGAAGAAACTAAAGTATCCTATATTGTAATCGGGATACTAAGGTACCTCCTCACGAAATTTTGTTAAAATCCATTTAGTAGTTTTTACGTGATGCGAACACAAAAAAAGAAAGACAGGCATACATACATGAAATGAGTTACTATTTCATTATATGTATTGATGTTCCCTTCAATCCTATAAGGAGCATATGGCCTCAGTAATATATAGATGTATATAAATATGTGTGATACATTAAAAATGTGATATCAAATTAATAAATAACCAACACCGGCTTCGCTTGCTCAAGATTAATAGCCTAAGCAGCATTAGCAGTTTTATTGATCATTTAGATTTAGATCCTAACCTAACCTTATTCAATTTCAAAAGATATATCTTAAGAGTGATATATTTTTTGCGGAATTCCATTTATTAGTTCAGTTTGGAATTTTAGAAGAAATTTATTTTTTTATTAACTTTGAATTTTTACGTGAACGTGCGATTTACTTGATTGGATTTGTTCCGCCAGTAAATGAAATACTGTTGTCATACCTTGAGATGAAGACTGTGTGTTGGCGGCTTGATAATGATGTATTCACATCGTAAAAACTCGCCAACCGTACCGAAGAAACCACCAGTGACGATGTCTTCACCGAAATATATGACTACATTCCATTTACTTAGTTAGTATTCTTTTGAAAGATTTTTGAACATATCTCATCCAATTCTCTGCTTATCAAGGCCTGGAGTCTATTTCTGCTGCCAGTTAATATCTACCTTGCTTATTTTTAATTGAATCGCAAATTCTATGGCCTTTTCGATCCTAGCTAACTCCACAGCCATCGACGAAAGACATGGAAACATGTCATTGTTTCCGGATGGTAAATGGCACCACCCGCCATATTTTCCTTAACAGACCCATCTGAGAAACTCAGCTGCAAGCTGATTCCGTTATTGCAGATTTCGGAATTGGCATTCATATTAAATATTAGTTTAATAAAATATATACATTTATTGATTGCATTTCTGGGGGGTTACTCCGTATTTTGATTCGAAAGAAAAATTGTTCGAAACACAATGTAAAAGACATACAAATTCGAATGATTTTTCTTTTGAAATACGCAGTAACTCCCCTAATCCAGCAGATCCATTAAAAGAAGATTAACATTTAAATTTATGGTTTTTGGAATATTTTGGAAAAGAAAACATTTTACACCCTCTTCACCTACTCCACTCCGTAGTATCAGTATTTTTTTTATAGCTTTTAAAATCTTAAAGTAAAAATAACTTCAACAATCATAAAGAAATGTATGCGTCAGTTGATAAAATAAAAAAACAACATTATTATGAATAAAATATAAAACAGACAGAAGATCATTATAAATAAATACATTTTTTTTAATCTCATACCAACACAATGAATACAAAACTATGGCCTCTACGAAACACATGCAGTTCACAACGTCATTTCAAGACAAACAAAATATTTATTATTGCATAAATGAGAATATAAATGAAACATTTTTAAAGGGTAGTTTACAAGAAATGTACATACGTGCATATGCAAGAACACGTAAGAAACCGTAACACGTAAGAAACGTTGCCGTTTTGTTTTTTTTTCATCTCTATGCAGGAATTTGTATTTTGGTTGGTTTGTTGCGTTCTTTTCAAGCTTTTGGTGGGAAAAGTTAAAAAAGCCAAAGTTACAATTGTTTTTGAATAAAACTTTTTCATTAATAAAATTAAAACTAGTTGGCAGTGTTGAAAGTAACAAAGTATTGTCTTTTTTTCCGCTAGGTTTGATTCCCTGATATAGAAGGGTTTGGACACAATTACTTCTTTCGTCAAAAAACTTAGAAACGTTTCTGCGTTTAAATTTAAAATTTTAAAAATATCAAATGCTAAAACTGTAGCGCTCATAAAAGATAAATTCTGAACCCTGACTAAACGTATGGAAAATCTTTTTTATCGCATGCTATATTTTCGCAAAAAGGCATTTAAGTCATCGTATTTATCTTCAAACTAAGATAATGACTTTACGATTGAATAAAACAACAATAATCTAAAATATTCTTTGTATTTTACTTGATTTATATCCTGCTTGCAGTGTGGTAATTGAGTTGTAGGTATAATTTGGGAGAAATAACACGTCAAACATAGCCACTTCAAGATAAATTAAGATCAAGAGAGTTTTAAAAATTTCCCAAAATAATATCCCAGACGGTTGTCAATAATCTTGAGTTAAAAAATAGGTTTCTTAGTAGCAGGGCATAGAAAACAGATGCTTGGTGCTACCACCCAGCGATAAAACATCTTATTTATGAAAAGAACAGTTTTGCGGGAATTAAATGCGAGAGAAACACAAACTGGTCTAAAGATAAATGAAATACTTAAGAGACAGTACTGGGGGATCATTTGTTAAAAAGAGATAGAGACCTGGGGGGTTATTACGTATTTCGATTCGAAAAGGAAATCATTCGAATTTGTATGACTTTAACATTGTGTTTCGAAAAAGATTTCTTTCGAATCGAAATACGTAATAACCCCCCAGATCCCAAATCTGTACATATAATAAAACTATAGCAGGATGATGATTTGTGGCCCTTTGTTCCACACTGGAACCATAGGAATTAATATATATATAGCAGGATGATGTCTATAAATGAAATGGTTTTTAAAAAAAATTTGTTTTTGTACAAGTATTAATCAACATGGAATACAAAACAGAAATGTTTAGAATTTTTTTTCTGACTGTCCTTTGGTCTGCGTTCTCATCACGTTAAAACCACTGGATAAATTTTAATAAAATTTTATAAGGAGGTAACTTAGTACCTTGGTTCAAATGTCGAGTACTTGCTTCCCGATAAATATATCGTAAAAATCTGAAGTAAAGTACGCAATTTTACCGATTTAATAATATTGAAAACTTGGCAGCACCTTTTTTATTTACAAAGCTTTTCAACAATAGAATTTTATACAAAACCAGTTGTAATTACCCAGAGACGGATACTACCTCTAGACAATATAAATATATATAAACCATATTTACAACACTTAAAATGTAAGAGTTCTAAAATTTGTTGTGAATTAGTTTCAAAACAAACAAAATGTTATGAGGAAGCTAACGACGTCGAGGGCACTGCTAGTGTACAAATGCGACAGTAAAGTTTAGTGGTACCAACATAATGATGTGTGGTTGTTTTTCGAGGCAGGGACTGGGTTCAATTAATGTTAAAAGAGATATAAGGTTGGATCCCGGACACAAACCAATTTTGAATTATGTTATGTATACATTAGCAAAGCAACAAAGGCCCTTAGGTTGGAAGTTTTAGAACTGTAGAACGATTCCAAACACACAATCCAACAAGTATTAAAAGATTGAGTTATCCCACACATAAACTTAAAATTGTCTGCTTATATTGGGCTCAAGACGTCACGAAAATGTGTTCTTATTGGCTAAAGCGACGATCAAAATGCTGAATGCCAAACTCGTGTATACATATGTACTGGATGCTTTGATATATACATGCTTGATAACTCGTCAAGCATTTATTTTTAAGACGATTTTGTGCTGCATGTATCGCAACTTTTGTCTAAAATACGTACGCACCAATTTTTTTTTCTTTTTTAATGGAGATTTCCATCCTGATTTTTATAGCATAACATTGCTCATTATTTATATTAGGGTCACTTAAATAAATTCTACGATTTCTTTTTTTTTTTTTTTCTTATGACATTTTTGGCAACCGCACAACTTGAAATCTCATTTAAAATTAAAAATTTGTACATGCTAGAAGAACAAACACAATACTATCATTAAAATGTGACATCCAGCATGACAGATATCAAAAATTTTGGTTTTCTCATCCAGCATCGTCTGTGTAACACATGCAAATATATTTTCACAAATACCACCACAATGCTTGATGATTATTTTGACCGTGTCTACGCCGCGTAATAACACTGTCCAACAGCATTTTTGGAACAGAAAAACATTTTTGGACTTTCAAAAAGTCTTAATTTGTTGGACAGTGTAATTGAGAGCAGACTTGGCAACCCTTACAAAGGGGAAACTACGTACCAAATGGAAAATCAAGCGCATGGCGTAATCTTGTTTCTATCATTCTTGCTATCGAATTCGGTACGTGTTTTAAATTGGCCTAGATCTCAAGCCATAGAGAAGCTACATATATAATATAGTAGAAAATCGCTAAAATCAAACTCGAAACTATACCAAGAAGAAAGATTTATCAGCTGCATTTAGAAGCGAATGAAAAAAATCAAATGTAGTTTTGTAAATACTACATTTGAAAAGGTTTCAATTGTATTGTCACCTACTGTATATACTAAGTATGTATAAGAAGGTAACAAATATGTGTTTATAGATCCATTACATTATTATTACAACAACAACATTTCCAGCTTGGTTGCATTTATAACACAACAAAGAGGCGATGACGACGATCTACTGGCTGAAAAAATGCTGAGCGAGTTATTTGACTTTTATGTATGAAATTGGCTCTTTGTTGGAGCAGCATTATTTTTGGCGATAGAGGGAATGATAAAGTCAGAAACGTACAATCGTTTTTCGCTGTTATTACTTCTTATCGTTGTTGTTAATTGTTAATATCGTGTGTTAAGCTGACTCATTCGCGCAAAATGTTGTGACGATTACAAACAAAATAAACGGGTATTCAAACAAACAGTGGCACAGAAAAATAAACAAACATACAATATATTTATCGTCTGCCAACGATTGCATTGTTTTTTTATAAGTCGCTATAGTTTTTTAATAATTGTTAAAAATAATTGTTCAGTTTAGCTGAAAATGAGACTAAAAATAAAATAAATAATAAATAATTTTCGACACCAACTAAAACAGAAATTAAAAATCCCTGCTTGAACTTTCTTAAATTTATAGACATCAAACTTTTTTTTACATAGATTTTATGGAAATTGTATCAGCTGCAAATCTGTAAGAACAGCTTCACTTCTTCACAATATCTTCCACCATGTTTTTTCATATGATCTGTTTCGGAGGTCTTTGTATTAAAAAAAAAAAACTGTGATACTATAAACGCCTTTAATTTTAACACCTTAAAGTAGAAAAATATCATCTGACCACATCGTGGTCATAAGTGCAGTGCTAAAATACTTTCTGGATAAACTCGATGCTATTATCGGTGCTAAAGGAGAGGCTGAGACGGTAGCGCACATTGTGTGTGAATGTCCAGGATAGCATAAGGTTTAGGACCACGGGCAGAAACTTTTTAAATGTAAATGACATGCTTTCGGCGTATGCTAGCAATTACTAGAGATTCAGTGATGAGAAAGAACGCCGACAGTTAACAGTCGACAGTCTGAAATCACTAAAGTCAAGAGTAAAATAAGGTTGCCTTAAATAACAAATCAGGGGGGTTAGTACATATTTCAATTCGAAAGAAATCTTTTTCGAAACACAATGTTAAAGTCATACAAATTCGAATGATTTCCTTTTCGAATCGAAATACGTAATAACCGAAAGGGACCCTTTATCATTTCTATCTTTTGATTTTTTCATCTATATAAAAACAGGCTAAGACAAAGTAGTTCTATTCCTTGTTTTTTCTCTTCAGATTTATTTGGTTTTTAGAAGGTATTAATCTACAGATTTTCAGAATGTGTATTTCATCAGTAGTTTGGGAGTTATAAGCATAAGCGTTGAAACTTGTAATTTATACATACGTAAAACAAATATACATACACTCCCTGCCACATGAATAAGATCACCTAACACAATTTTTTCAAAAGGTTATAGCATCTACAAAAAAAAAAACGTTACGCACTTAATTTCCATTTAAAGGGAATTTAGTTGTTATTAAAGACCGTTTTACACTATAATATTATTAAAATGATCATTGGATTTTGTAAGATTGAAATCCAATGAGAATTGTGTGATTGTCAAAAAATCTAACGTAAACTAACATTTCGTTTTCACAATATCACACTTAAAATAATAAATATCAGCAAAGGAACAAGCCGAGACGAGACATTGAACGGCGTCGGCTGAGCAATTTTATGTGGACGGCAGAGGTGTCGGATCTTAAGTTTGTTTGGCAGTTCAAGTGTTCGGTTAATAAGAAATATAAAACGAAACAAATAATAATACGTACATTCAACAATTTCTAGGCATAGCAGACACAAAATACATACATATGTAGGCATAAGACTGATAAAATATCATCGGCGGCGACGAACTATCGGCTGCGACTGACTCAGCTTGGTTCTATGCTTTAAAATAAACACAACCCTGATAAAATGAAAAATTTTATCGTTTAGAAAATTTTCTAAAAATGGTTTGGTATAATGGGATGTCAAATTTCTTTCCTTTTTATTTTACCATCAATAATTTTGATAACATACTGCTTTCACACTATCACACTCTCTCATTGGATTTAAGTATTTGACAAGTCTTAATACTCAGTATAATAGTGTGAAAATGGCTTAAAAACTCCAAAAAATAGTTCAGTATATACTCTAGTTTTGTTTTTATAAAAAATTTTCTAAACCAATTGGGAAAATATGCCTTCAAAATTTGGGCCACATGAATTGGATCCTTTTATGTATAGTTTGCAATAAAATTTTTTTAATTTTATTTACATTTTAAGAAAATTTGCACATTTTAAAGCCTTTTCTATAATCCATTTTTAAAGATTGTTCGATTGGGAATAGAATCATACTTTCATAATTTTTGTAACCGAGCGAAATGAAATGGTGGAACAAGTCACTTTTATGCCTTCAATAATTTCCTCTTTGGTAGTATATTGCTTTCCAGAAGCATACACTTTATGAGCGAGCGATCCCCAAACATTTTCAATAATGTTAAGGTCAGGTGAGTAGGTGGGTCAATCGAGGACATTAACATTTTGATCGCTAAGCCATGACTTTACCTCCCAGGCAGTACGAATGGATGTATTGTCACACCGGAATGTGTCATGCTGTAAGCTTCCAAAAATGTTCTGAAAGCAGGGACACACTACTTGTAGCACTGCAATATAGCAATTAGCGTTCATGGTGTGGCAACTGATCAATGATTTTTTCCTCATTCATAAGATTTAACCATAGAATTTTCTTCTGTGGTGTACAATAAAACTTTAAATCAAATATTCACTTAATCTTAAAAATAAAAAGTAACAGAACTTGCGAATTCCAATGCACATTTCTGAATTTTTTGTTTTCTTCAAATAGTCAATAATAATGTTCGAAATATGAAGACTGATAGAACAATAAAACCCCATTTTCCAAGGGGTATATATACTTTTATGTGTCACTGTGTACATGTATAGTTTATAGAAACATTCATGAAAAATTTACGCAGATTTGTATGGACATATATTTATCTTAAAAATATACATCTTGAATAACAATATGTACGTACATACATACATAACAACATACTTACATATATGCATATATGCACATACCCAGCAAACCAAATGTACCGATTTCGTAAAGAATTTGTAACGACTGTTTAAAAAAATATTCCGATTTCGGTACCGAAATATTACCGAAATCGTAACGATTTTTATATGAAAGGGTTGACACGACTTCGTAAAGATATGTAGTTACGAAATCGTAACGACATGTAGGTACAAAATCGCAACATGTTTTCTGTCAGTACCTCCGTATAAGCTTCGTTCTCTTAAATTTAAGTGAATATAATGATTATTTAACGAGTTGGTATTTAAGACAATACTTTACCGTAATCAATTCAATTTTAATTGTCCATCTTGATTGTGTTTATTAAATTTTTTATTTTTTTATTTTAATTCTTTTTTATTTAATAACATTTTGGCTTTTATTTACTTACGTATGAATCAAAGTTTTATATTTTTTTTTTGTTCAGAAGAGCAACCGAAATGTCTTTGCCAATTCGTTACGACAAGTCTAATTTCAGACATACTACCGAAATGTCTTAACGAATTACTTACGACACGTCTGACTTCAGAAAAAATCGAAACATTTGGTTTGATGGGTTACGACACGTCTGACTTCAGAAAAAACCGAAACTTTTGGTTTGATGGGTAGTTATACAAGCAATTTTATTTGAATCAAACCATATAACTGAGTTTTAAATTTTTATATTGAAAATAAACCAAGCAACGTTTTAATTCAAGCAATGTTTTAATTCAAATATAAACGATCAGAATAAAATTTGTTATTCTCTCTTTCTTTGTTTTATTATCAATTTGTTTTGTTAATATTTTAAAATATTTTTTTGTTTCGTTTATTTGTAGAGTAAACAACATTCAAACTGGATAAATTAAAAAATTACGTCATTATTTGGACCTCAGCAGTAGGAACAAAACCACCGCTGTTAAGAAAACCTAGACAAAAGCTCCACCGATTACGGCGCCGTTCAATTAAATTCGAGCCAGTTTAATTTTAAGTGTAGTTTGGTGTCGTGTTGCGTTGCGTTGCTTGACGTAGGCTTGCGTGTAAACACGCACTTAATCCAGCCTCAAGTTATAGATCAACAAAACATTACGAACACAAGCTGCAAAATAAATATAAACAAACAAACACACTAGGTTTTGAGAAGAAGAGAGCGCGAAGAAACAAAATTCATAAGTGTTGTTTTTAACAGCAAAAACGAAAAAAAATATCCAAACTGAAGCAGTTGTCGAAAGACGTGACGGTGCTGTTGAAGATTGAAAAAATGGACAGCATCGTAGAGGAGAATGGTAACTCCTCAAATAATCTTGAAGATGCAAATACATCGGGAGCTGGTGGTGGTGGTGGTAGTGCCGGTTCAGGGTCTAATTTAAACATATCGGCGTCACAACAAAACTCACTGCAACATGCTCCCCAACAACAACAACAACAACATCAGCAACACATAAATCAAACAAATTCAAACAATAGACAAAATTTAGCGCAACCACCACAAAACCAGATTCCTGCGTCAGCTTCAGTGTCGGCTGTTGTTAGTACTGTTCCCGTTTTAACCACCAACTCAAATGTTTATTTATCCAATAGTCCACATGGACTACCGGTCTGTTAAATTGTTATTAATGCCTTTTAGGAGACTAATTAAACTTTGGATTTTTTTTTCATAAATCTTAGGTGCAATCTGTCATACAAGCAGCCAACCAATCATCGGTCATACAAACCGCTGCTGGTAATAACACACAAACACCTGTTGCCATACCAAAAGGTGTTTTATTTGTCAATAAAATAAATACCACAGTTATACATACAACACCAGGCAATGCTGTCCAAGTAAGTTTTTCAAATTTTTAAGTTTTAAAAAAACTAATTCAAGTGCATCACTTTCATGTATGTACCTGTAAGAAGTAATGTGAATTAAGCAACTATTTTACATACATAATACTTCTTTGGAGTCCAAAGGTACATTAATCTATACATTTAAGAAAATTATATTCCAACATGGAATATAAAATACCAATTTTTAGAATTTTTCTCTGTCTGTCTATATGAATTTTAATAAAATTTTGTGGATAGGTTTCTAATATAGGATACTTTTCACGTAAGAATATCTTATTACTAAGAGGAAATAGACATTAAAACCCGTATGTACTCAAATTTATATGAGTGATTACCCAGAGATAGGGTACCTCTATATAAATACCATATCTGAAGCACTAGAAAAGTAAGAGCCTTAAAGGCAAAGTCGAACAAAAGTAGTGTGTCTGGAGATTTGAAAAATTAAAGTGCTTACAAAGTTATCAAATATCGTATACCAATCTTTGTTTTATTCAGGGATCGTAAATAATTATTCTACCCTATTCCCGTTGGCGTTTTAAGTTTAATATTCGTTTCTGTGTCGTTGTCGTTTTTATCGTCGTTCGTTCCTAAATTCGTATTCTTGAAATGTATTGAAACGATGAAGAAACGTTATCGAAAACAAAAAGACAAATTAATAAAGTGTGGTAGCACTGCAATTTTTTGTGTTGTTAGTTATGACATTTTTGTGAATTTCTGATAAGTTTGTTATTTCTTTGTAAGTTTCAAAAAAAAAAAATATGACGGGTACAGCATTTTATTTTTCAAGTTCAAGTGATGATGATGACATAATGGGTATAAATATATATCGGAAAATACTTCGACAGAACGTTAACATTTTTGCCATCCCAAATTCGAAGCACGAAACTCGATTAGTAGCGATCTAACTGCTTCATGGTCGGCAAATACCACTACGTTTCCTTTCGGGTTAATTTGTTTTTCAAATTTTATTTGGTTTGACACCCCTTCCTCCAACGGGGACAATCGCACCAGTTTATAACAGCCTTCCCCTGTTTCTCTGGATTCAGAGATTCCTTTTTATCTTGATTTATTTTAATAAAGATTTACTTTCTTTATGACAACCTTCTCCATCAAGAACTGGAGGCCCAAACGGATTTAATTTCTCGGCAGTTTTGCTTCAAAATTTAGGGTTTTATGCCCTTTCGAAACCCCTTACCATAAGCGGGATGTTTTCCATTTAAAAACTAAACTTTCGAACTTAATGTACTTTTTTTATTTTAATTTTTTTTTTCTTGTAGTCGATTGAATTTCGTTGCTTACAATTATGACGACAGAGAACGAATGTTTTGTTGTCGTTTCTTTCTTCGTTTCAAAATAGAGAATACAGATATATTTACGACGAGTGTCGTTAACGCCAACGGTAATGCCAAATTGTCGTTTTTATTTCTTTTTCAAACTTCAACGCCAACGGGTATAGGGCCGATTATTTTATAAATCTTAACCAAAAAAATCATAAAATCAAAATCAGAAATGTTATACCATGATGAAGTACACCAACATAATCATTATTACGAGGACTACCCTTGCCTTATTTTTAACCCCATATTTATAAAAAATAAAATATATTTAAAATCTATTTTAGAACTAACAAAATTTGTTCTAAAAAACATTTCAAATTAGTTTTATTTTTTATAAATATGGGGCTAATAAATATTTAAGTGTTTTATAATGAAAATTGAATTTAAAAATTATTTAAGTATTATTTTTTGCTTACAAAAAAAGTTATTTTTCGAGTTTTATTTTTTGCTTGGAAAATAATAGTTATCTCTCAAGTTTTTTTTTTATATATATATTTAATTTTATTTTTGGCTTAAAAAATAAAATTTATTTATTCAAATGTATATAGATTTGCTCAAGTTTTGCATAACGTTCACGCAACACAAGTTACTGTAAAAAGAGAACCCGGTATTAACTAATTTATTTTCTAAGCAAAAATAAAACTTGAAAAATAATCATCAAAAAGTATTTTTTTATAAAACTTATAACCGTTACGATCTCTGGTTAAATTAAATGACTAGCCGTGGCCTCCACGTCATAGGTGCCCTGACAAAATTTTGTTGGATTTTGCCTTCCAAATGTTTCCGTGTCTACCGTCAGTAGATGAGAACGGAGCTCGCTCAGTTTTATGTATTTTTTCTTTAATATTTACCACTTTTTATTTGTTGGTGCTTCAGACAACCTTTTGTAAGCCATAAGTTGTTTTTGCCCCAACATTATAAAGTACTTTAGTACGTTATAGCTAATTAAAATATCAAATTTTTATGACCCACCCTATATAATAAATGTATAAAGTAATTTGGCTCCATGGAAGCATTATATTAATATAAAAATATATATGTACATATTTATAGTTTTTATTATATTTATAACATTTTTTGTACTTTTTTCAAAATCAAAATTTTCATCACTTCATCAAAAAACGAAAACCAAACCATAATACAAATTGCTTGCTTAAAAATTAGCTTCCTCTACCTATTGAATGCAAGATTAAACCTGAGCCGAATACACACCACCTCGATACAAACAGTGAAGATAGTTTCACTGACGATGATTCCCCACGCGGTCGACGAGAACTCACACGAAGACCTTCGTATAACAAAATCTATTCGGAAATAAGCGGTCCTGATATAACAGGTAAATATTAAATAAAAGATTATTTTTAAACTCTATAAGAATGTTCGTACGTACATATGTAAGTGTCTAAAAAAATCGTTTTTTATTTATTTATTTAAATTTTTTTTAACACATATCACCACTATTGTTATTGTTAAATTGGCGTTAAATGTAATACATATCATAACCGTTAGTTACTTCAGTTTTATATTTCATTTTTCCAAGTGATTTTAAAATCAAATCAAATCATTTGTTTCTAATTTTTTTCCAAATCATTATCATCGTGCATTTGTAATTAATCATTATCATCGTTATTGTGAATGATATCATTTCAATTTTAAGAAATTCACGAAATTTATAAATTAATAGCTTTTATTTTATTTCTATTACACATTTTATTATTGAACAGAAGTAAGGCTGCTCGAAACTTAAAAACAAATTTAATAAGTAATTTGGAACTTAACCTCAAAAATTTTATTAAAAATATTCGTGCGCAATAAAATGTTTTAGCGTTTTCTTCGATTTGAAGTGTGAGAGTTTTCTCTTTCTCTTCTCTTATATAGTCTATTAGAAACAATTAATTATATCGATTTACAGTCTGTCCCTTAATCTCGGACGTTTTCGCTTGATAGCATTATTAACAACAAACACCTGATTTGCGCCCCACTGACAATCATCAACACGACAAGTTGATTGAAAAGGTATGCAAAAGAAAATGTTTAACACTTCAGAACAATATTACGTTTCACTATTAACGTTTGTGTGCACCAAAATATCGAAAATATTCAGTCAATTGTATTTTGATTTCCGACATGACAATACTACGTAAATATTTACATTTTAAACTTTCAAATTAAACAGTAATTATTTTGCAAAAATTTAAAAATTCTGTAACTTTTTCGATAAAATATATATTTTCTACATAAAAAGAGTTTTATTTCTCCTTTAAGGCCGATACATTAGTTCAGCGTCAGGAAATAGTCTCGAGGGGTTAAATCTGAAGAGCATTGTGGATAGACTAGCACATGTGCAACTGTCCAAAGTATCGATTGCGGCATCTATCGCGCTTATTATTTTTTTATATCCAAATATGAATGCAAAATGTGATGTATCCACTCGGTTGAGATACCAACAGCTTCAGCCTCCTCACGTACATACTTTCATTCTCCAATTTCATGAATTTTTATCGACTATTTCATCGACCAGAACTGACGCCTAATGTCACGCAATAGTGTTTAAAATATCCCAGTTTTAAATCGAAAATTTCAGTACCTTTAAAGCGCAAATTGCATTTCTTTTACTGCTTTTTCGCCACTTTCTCTTGGAAATGAGATATTTTTGCGGAAAAAAGTATCCTAGGTTAGGTTGCACGGGTCGCCGGCTCCGTGAAGGGGGAAAACCCGACTCACTTGGGTCCATTTGGTCCCGATGTGACGAAAAATTACAATTGTGTTTACCAATGATAATGAAAATGTAATGAAATTGTACAACTACTATGTATTAATGAAAAACCATTGTTTACATAAAACACAAATTAATGTCGTTGTAGCTTTTAAAAACAATTAATAAAAAACAATATTAGCCCGTTTGCATTTTGAACACAAATTTTCGAAATTTTATAAAACTACTCTGAAAATTTACAACTATGAATAGTATAATTGGCAACAATGCGATATACGGTTGCTATACAAGGATTGACATTTATTACTGTAAATTGAATGGTGCTCAAAGAGCCCCTTGGCAGGAGAGCCAGCAAGGTTCTTAGATACAATAGAAGTACCTTAAGCTGGATAACTGCGTTAGTGACAGGTCATGGAAACTTCAAGTATCATCTAGCCAAGATGAAAATCGAAGAAGATGATGCTTGCAGACTATGCCTGGAAGACGCTGAGACGGTAGCGCACATTGTGTGTGAATGTCCAACACTGGCTAGCGTAAGACTTAGGACCACGGGCAGAAGCTTGTTAAATTTGGATGCCATGGGAGAACTAAGCCTTAGACAAATGCTAGCAATCACTAAAGACAGTCGACACTCTGAAATCACAAGAGTATAGATTAAAGGCTGGTTGTAGCACAAGACTCAATGATAGTAAGATTGCCACAAGTTATGTCGGTTGTCTATAGTTATCGAGGACGGAAGGGGGTCGAAAAGGGAGCCATTTAGTAGTGGTCTGCTTTGTTATTACCCCTACATTAATAATATTACTGTAAATTCGTTATTTTTTGCAAAAAAAGCGTCTGTTAGTAATAATGTTTTGAAAACATTTAATCATTGGTATCGTTAACCATGATTTCGTTTATATAAGAAATGTATTTAAACCATTAGCATTTTGAAAATAGTTTATAAATAATGATAAGAAAAAAAAATTCATTATCATTATTTATTTATTAGCTAATGCTAATGAAATAGGCAATTAATTAGTCAATATAATGCAATAATCTACATCAGAGATCTGCAAACTTTTCAAACCTCTGATAAAATTGTTAGTCTAAAGATCAATAATTATTTTTAAATCATAAATCAACCTATTCTTATGACCAGACACAAATTATAAACAATCAAATATTCACTGTTATATTGCCTCATTGGCCATTGGATCTACCCTACGGCTAGAAGCGGATAATGGCATGGAATTAATTATATTATATATATTTACCATCTTCAAATGGTTTTTTCTTTATGAAGAACATTTTACAAACACGAAATGATCCAACACTAACTGTTTTGCTTTTGTTTTGCGTTCAGGAAATTATTGTTTGCTGGCCTTTTAAATTTTTAGTTTAGTTAATTTATTTTTTCTAATTTTTGTATGTTCAATTAAAAAAAACCTTAGCCTAGTTTTGGTTAAATTTTACCGCTCTACCAAAAAAGCTAGAAGATCGACCAGTCTATCGCGATCGATGGTTTGCCGACCACTGATCTACACTTATACTTCTGTAGAGCATTCATTGGTAATACGAAATCGAGCCCAAACAATCCAGTTGATTGTAATACAACTAGTTCGACGGATATAAAAAATAATAATAAAGTTATTTATATCAAACTTGTATAAAAACAAAAAAAAAATTAAATAAATAAATAAGAGATTACGAAATATTTTAAAAGATTTATGCAGGAGTCAAACACCCCCTAAATTATTTTTTAATAATATTACAGTCATAAAAATGTATTCCCTTCAAGAGATCAAAATTATATGAATGTTTTAAATCAGTCATATTTTGAATTTAATCATAAACACCTTCTGAGAATTTGCAAGAGATAAACAGCGGCAGCATTCATCGCTCAATATTTTACATTCATCATTATTTCATTGTTATTTTATTTTAGAAAATGTAAGAGTACTCGTTCAGTAATACACTCATACTTGAAAAACACATTTAAACATATAAATCACAATCACAACAAATGGACAAATTAGATACACAGCTTTTCCGTAGAAGAATTAGAAAATAACATTTTTTTCAAGAACTAATAAACAACCACTCTTTCTGCACACACAAAAATACTCTTTCGTACTTAATCGCATCATGTGCTCTAAACATCTATAATATTCGTATTTCATTAAATGTTTTTATATTCAGTCCATCAACTAATTGTTATAAAATTAAACTTCATTTAAATGTTAAGCTGTACTACCACTACCACTACCACCCACCACCACCACTACAACTACAATTACTACTACTTATAATTATTTAACTTCATAGATACTAAAACCTAAAAGCGCCATCAAATTTGTATGTAAAAATTTGTCTGTATTTTTGTTGTTGGACATTACAAGAATTAAATATTGTTATTAACACCAAAATGCTTTGCTGCTCATTATTAAAATAATTAATGATATTTTTTAAACAATTAAGTGTTTACATTACATTACTTACTAACCACAACTGCTACGATTGATTGACCATCAAAGAAGAAAAATTGCAAGGAAAATTAATTTATAAATTTTATGTTTTTTTTCTTTTTTATTTATATTTCAAACCAACTTTTTTTAATGGGATTTATGACCAACAACAACAACAACAAACAAAAAAAACACTTAACAAAAAATACTTGAAAACATTTATACTCTGAAATACTCTTACATTTTAAATAAAACGAAATGAAAAATGATTGAATGTTCGACTGTACGAATGATCGAATGATAATTAAGCTGGAACAAATATGCAAATGTCAGACAATGTTGGCATACCTGTCATGGCGCCAAGTTCGGCAGGACATACAACCGGTTCGCTAATACATTTACCGCCCGAGAACACGTCAGGATTTTATTTAACAAATAGGATGCCCTATAATCCTAGTAAATATCCCTGATTTAGTTTTGTTTGAAAACAAAAACAAAAAAAAAATATCATCGGATTTGAGTAGAAGCTTAAATTAACTTTTTCTTTTATAATTTTAGATAATAATGTTATTGCCGAGGATCAGACGCGGAAAAGGGAAATACGCCTGCAAAAAAATCGAGAAGCGGCCCGTGAGTGTCGTAGAAAAAAGAAAGAATATATCAAGTGCCTGGAAAATCGTGTGGCGGTGCTGGAAAACCAAAACAAAGCTCTTATCGAAGAGCTTAAATCTCTCAAAGAGCTTTATTGTCAAACCAAAAATGATTGAGAAAAACCTTCAAGTCTAGAGTACGAAACCATTGTTAAAGTTATTAATGAAGACGACGAGGAAGATATTGATGATGTTGCTTTCGTCGTCGACAACAAAAAGGAACAGGAGTTGCATCAAAATATCAAATTAATTGTTAATAAAAATGTGAAGGTAAAACAGCAGCTGACTGATCATGAGGATGCTGCCAACGAAAAAGAAGAGAGAGAGGAGTTGTTGGTATTAAAACCCAGCACTTCTTCGGCTGCCATCATATCTTCTGTTAATACTTTGGCCGATGGTTGTTTTTTAGATGTCAGAAATTCATTGCTTTTACGCAAAGCTCTGGTGGAGGATCAAAAGCAAGGAGTTCTAGTTGTCTGCACAACATCCAAACCTACTGCTTCTTGCATACGACCCACTACCTCGGCTGCAAACGATTGTGAACCTGATTAGAAGTTTAATAATAATTTTTTTTAAGAAATCAACAACTCATTGTCTTAAACAAAGAGAAAAAAAAACAAATATATAAATCTAAAAGCTACACAAGAAATCTACACAAATGAAAAATAAAATAAATAATTTATTTAAAAATTTAAACAAATTGTATATATAAAACGAAAAGGTTAAATTTTAACTTAAAAGTTAAAAGGGAACGATATAGAGAGAGTTAGCCTCCATAAAAAATACAAAAGGTATTTTGTTTTTTTTTTCACATGGAGATATAATTAAGCTGCTCTCGATGATGTACACGTTAATTAATATTTTTGCATCTTTAACCTAAAGATCGTTTAATTGTAATTGCTTGACATTTAAGAATAATTCAACATGAATGTTGTCTGTATTTTTCTTAATAATCTTATTTTTTGTTAAATAAAATTACAAAAAATAAATGTTTGTTTATTGTTATGAAGAAAGCAGAGTATAATTTATTTTAAGGCTCAAAACTAAATTATAATTAAAAAACAACTTTTTGTTTTCCAAAAAGTTTACAAAGAAAATACGAAATATTTAATATAGAAAATTTTTTTATTTAAGTTTTTATGTTACGAAAGAAATGTACTGTAATTAACTTTAAAAAAATCAAACATATTTTGTAAAATTTTCAACATAAAAAAGATCTATTGTTTTTTATATATGTAAATTTCTAGACTAAACAACAAAAACACAAATTAAGCCAATTTTAAACACTCTTCTAAATTAAAAAGAAAAAGTTAATAAAAAGAGAAATGTTTATGATGTGTAAGAATTCAGAGAAGATAAGTGATTTTCTAAATTTAATGTATAATTAATGGAATATGTAATTATATGCTCTTTGTTATACATTTAATTTAAATTTATTTAATTTTAATAATTAGAAACAAAAAAAAAACAAATAAAGAAAACCAAAATATTTTATCAAAATGAAAACGAAACCCAAAGAACGTATTTTTCTCGAATCTTCAGAAGAGGGGTGTACATACATATGTACATGTACGTACAGACATCAATGTTACCAGGGCAAGACTAAGTTACGCTTTCCCTTAAAAAAAAAAAATAATAACATTGTTTCACAAAAAGTTACACTTTGAAATTTTATCCGGCAAAATGAGAAAAATCTGTGATCACTTATAAAACTCATAAAAAAGGATTTTTTTATTAAAAAATTCAATTTTTCTATATGAAAAACTAAAAACCCATTTTCTAGCTAAACTAAGCGTCCTACAGGCAAAAGGACAAAAATCTGTGATCACTTATAAAATTCATAAAAAAGGATTTTTTTATTAAAAAATTCAATTTTTCTATATGAAAAACTAAAAACCCATTTTCTAGCGTCCTACAGGCAAAAGGACAAAAATCTGTGATCACTTATAAAATTCATAAAAAAGGATTTTTTATTAAAAAATTCGATTTTTTGTATGAAAAACTAAAAACCCATTTTCTAGCTAAACTAAGCGTCCTACAGGCAAAAGGACAAAAATCTGTGATCACTTATAAAATTCATAAAAAAGATTTTTTTTATTAAAAAATTCAATTTTTCTATATGAAAAACTAAAAACCCATTTTCTAGCTAAACTAAGCGTCCTACAGGCAAAAGGACAAAAATCTGTGATCACTTATAAAATTCATAAAAAAGGATTTTTTTATTAAAAAATTCAATTTTTCTATATGAAAAACTAAAAACCCATTTTTGAGCTAAACTAAGCGTCCTACAGGCAAAAGGACAAAAATCTGTGATCACTTATAAAATTCATAAAAAAGGATTTTTTATTAAAAAATTCAATTTTTCTATATGAAAAACTAAAAACCCATTTTCTAGCTAAACTAAGCGTCCTACAGGCAAAAGGACAAAAATCTGTGATCACTTATAAAATTCATAAAAAAGGATTTTTTATTAAAAAATTCAATTTTTCTATATGAAAAACTAAAAACCCATTTTCTAGCTAAACTAAGCGTCCTACAGGCAAAAGGACAAAAATCTGTGATCACTTATAAAATTCATAAAAAAGGATTTTTTTATTAAAAAATTCAATTTTTCTATATGAAAAACTAAAAACCCATTTTCTAGCGTCCTACAGGCAAAAGGACAAAAATCTGTGATCACTTATAAAATTCATAAAAAAGGATTTTTTATTAAAAAATTCGATTTTTTGTATGAAAAACTAAAAACCCATTTTCTAGCTAAACTAAGCGTCCTACAGGCAAAAGGACAAAAATCTGTGATCACTTATAAAATTCATAAAAAAGGATTTTTTTATTAAAAAATTCAATTTTTCTATATGAAAAACTAAAAACCCATTTTTTAGCTAAACTAAGCGTCCTACAGGCAAAAGGACAAAAATCTGTGATCACTTATAAAATTCATAAAAAAGGATTTTTTATTAAAAAATTCAATTTTTCTATATGAAAAACTAAAAACCCATTTTCTAGCTAAACTAAGCGTCCTACAGGCAAAAGGACAAAAATCTGTGATCACTTATAAAATTCATAAAAAAGGATTTTTTATTAAAAAATTCAATTTTTCTATATGAAAAACTAAAAACCCATTTTCTAGCTAAACTAAGCGTCCTACAGGCAAAAGGACAAAAATCTGTGATCACTTATAAAATTCATAAAAAAGGATTTTTTATTAAAAAATTCAATTTTTCTATATGAAAAACTAAAAACCCATTTTCTAGCTAAACTAAGCGTCCTACAGGCAAAAGGACAAAAATCTGTGATCACTTATAAAATTCATAAAAAAGGATTTTTTATTAAAAAATTCAATTTTTCTATATGAAAAACTAAAAACCCATTTTCTAGCTAAACTAAGCGTCCTACAGGCAAAAGGACAAAAATCTGTGATCACTTATAAAATTCATAAAAAAGGATTTTTTATTAAAAAATTCAATTTTTCTATATGAAAAACTAAAAACCCATTTTCTAGCTAAACTAAGCGTCCTACAGGCAAAAGGACAAAAATCTGTGATCACTTATAAAATTCATAAAAAAGGATTTTTTTATTAAAAAATTCAATTTTTCTATATGAAAAACTAAAAACCCATTTTCTAGCTAAACTAAGCGTCCTACAGGCAAAACGACAAAAATCTGTGATCACTTATAAAATTCATAAAAAAGGATTTTTTATTAAAAAATTCAATTTTTCTATATGAAAAACTAAAAACCAATTTTCTAGCTAAACTAAGCGTCCTACAGGCAAAAGGAAAAAAATCTGTGATCACTTATAAAATTCATAAAAAAGGATTTTTTATTCAAAAAATTCGATTTTTTGTATGAAAAACTAAAAACCCATTTTCTAGCTAAACTTAGCGTCCTACAGGCAAAAGGACAAAAATCTGTGATCACTTATAAAATTCATAAAAAAGGATTTTTTATTAAAAAATTCGATTTTTTTATATGAAAAACTACAAACCCATTTTCTAGCTAAACTAAGCATCCTACAGGCAAAATGACAAAAATCTGTGATCACTTATAAAATTCATAAAAAAGGATTTTTTATTAAAAAAATCGATTTTTTTATATGAAAAACTAAAAACCCATTTTCTGGCTAAACTAAGCGTCCTACAGGCAAAAGGACAAAAATTTGTGATCACTTCATTCATAAAAAAGGATTTTTTATTAAAAAATTCGATTTTTCTATATGAAAAACTAAAAACCCATTTTCTAGCTAAACTAAGCGTCCTACAGGCAAAAGGACAAAAATCTGTGATCACTTCATTCATAGAAAAGGATTTTTTATTAAAAAAATTCGATTTTTTGTATGAAAAACTAAAAACCCATTTTCTAGCTAAACTAGGCGTCCTACAGGCAAAAGGACAAAAATCTGTGATCACTTATAAAATTCATTTATTAAAAAAATCGATTTTTGGTATGAAAAACTAAAAACCCATTTTCTAGCTAAACTAAGCGTCCTACAGGCAAAAGGACAAAAATCTGTGATCTCTTATAAAATTCATAAAAAAGGATTTCTTTTAAAAAATTCGATTTTTTGTATGAAAAACTAAAAACCCATTTTCTAGCTAAACTAAGCGTCCTACAGGCAAAAGGACAAAAATCTGAGATCACTTATAAAATTCATAAAAAAGGATTTTTTATTAAAAAATTCGATTTTTTGTATGAAAAACTAAAAACCCATTTTCTAGCTAAGCTAAGCGTCCTACAGGCAAAAGGACAAAAATCTGTAATCACTTATAAAATTCAAAAAAAGACTTTTTTATTAAAAAAATTCGATTTTTTGTATGAAAAACTAAAAACCCATTTTCTAGCTAAACTAGGCGTCCTACAGGCAAAAGGATAAAGATCTGTGATCACTTATAAAATTCTTAAAAAAGCATTTTTTATTAAAAAATTCGATTCCATTTTCTAGCTAAACTAAGCGTCCTACAGGCAAAAGGACAAAAATCTGTGATCACTTATAAAATTCATAAAAAAGGATTTTTTTTATTAAAAAATTCGATTTTTTGTATGAAAAACTAAAAACCCATTTTCTAGCTAAACTAAGCGTCCTACAGGCAAAAGGACAAAAATCTGTGATCACTTATAAAATTCATAAAAAGGATTTTTTATTAAAAAATTCGATTTTTTGTATGAAAAACTAAAAACCCATTTTCTAGCTAAACCAAGCGTCCTACAGGCAAAAGGACAAAAATCTGTGATCACTTATAAAATTCATAAAAAAGGATTTTTTATTAAAAAATTAAATTTTTCTATATGAAAAACTAAAAACCCATTTTCTAGCTAAACTAAGCGTCCTACAGGCAAAAGGACAAAAATCTGTGATCACTTATAAAACTCATAAAAAAGGATTTTTTTATTAAAAAATTCAATTTTTCTATATGAAAAACTAAAAACCCATTTTCTAGCTAAACTAAGCGTCCTACAGGCAAAAGGACAAAAATCTGTGATCACTTATAAAATTCATAAAAAAGGATTTTTTTATTAAAAAATTCAATTTTTCTATATGAAAAACTAAAAACCCATTTTTGAGCTAAACTAAGCGTCCTACAGGCAAAAGGACAAAAATCTGTGATCACTTATAAAATTCATAAAAAAGGATTTTTTATTAAAAAATTCAATTTTTCTATATGAAAAACTAAAAACCCATTTTCTAGCTAAACTAAGCGTCCTACAGGCAAAAGGACAAAAATCTGTGATCACTTATAAAATTCATAAAAAAGGATTTTTTATTAAAAAATTCAATTTTTCTATATGAAAAACTAAAAACCCATTTTCTAGCTAAACTAAGCGTCCTACAGGCAAAAGGACAAAAATCTGTGATCACTTATAAAATTCATAAAAAAGGATTTTTTATTAAAAAATTCAATTTTTCTATATGAAAAACTAAAAACCCATTTTCTAGCTAAACTAAGCGTCCTACAGGCAAAAGGACAAAAATCTGTGATCACTTATAAAATTCATAAAAAAGGATTTTTTATTAAAAAATTCAATTTTTCTATATGAAAAACTAAAAACCCATTTTCTAGCTAAACTAAGCGTCCTACAGGCAAAAGGACAAAAAT
This sequence comes from Phasia obesa, assembly GCA_949628195.1. Lineage (NCBI taxonomy): Eukaryota > Metazoa > Arthropoda > Insecta > Diptera > Tachinidae > Phasia > Phasia obesa. The sequence goes on along the minus strand of OX451218.1, from coordinate 142,292,007 downwards.
CTGTGATCACTTATAAAATTCATAAAAAAGGATTTTTTATTAAAAAATTCAATTTTTCTATATGAAAAACTAAAAACCCATTTTCTAGCTAAACTAAGCGTCCTACAGGCAAAAGGACAAAAATCTGTGATCACTTATAAAATTCATAAAAAAGGATTTTTTTATTAAAAAATTCAATTTTTCTATATGAAAAACTAAAAACCCATTTTCTAGCTAAACTAAGCGTCCTACAGGCAAAACGACAAAAATCTGTGATCACTTATAAAATTCATAAAAAAGGATTTTTTATTAAAAAATTCAATTTTTCTATATGAAAAACTAAAAACCAATTTTCTAGCTAAACTAAGCGTCCTACAGGCAAAAGGAAAAAAATCTGTGATCACTTATAAAATTCATAAAAAAGGATTTTTTTTATTAAAAAATTCGATTTTTTGTATGAAAAACTAAAAACCCATTTTCTAGCTAAACTAAGCGTCCTACAGGCAAAAGGACAAAAATCTGTGATCACTTATAAAATTCATAAAAAGGATTTTTTATTAAAAAATTCGATTTTTTGTATGAAAAACTAAAAACCCATTTTCTAGCTAAACCAAGCGTCCTACAGGCAAAAGGACAAAAATCTGTAATCACTTATAAAATTCAAAAAAAGACTTTTTTATTAAAAAAATTCGATTTTTTGTATGAAAAACTAAAAACCCATTTTCTAGCTAAACTAGGCGTCCTACAGGCAAAAGGATAAAGATCTGTGATCACTTATAAAATTCATAAAAAAGCATTTTTTATTAAAAAATTCGATTCCATTTTCTAGCTAAACTAAGCGTCCTACAGGCAAAAGGACAAAAATCTGTGATCACTTATAAAATTCATAAAAAAGGATTTTTTTTATTAAAAAATTCGATTTTTTGTATGAAAAACTAAAAACCCATTTTCTAGCTAAACTAAGCGTCCTACAGGCAAAAGGACAAAAATCTGTGATCACTTATAAAATTCATAAAAAGGATTTTTTATTAAAAAATTCGATTTTTTGTATGAAAAACTAAAAACCCATTTTCTAGCTAAACCAAGCGTCCTACAGGCAAAAGGACAAAAATCTGTGATCACTTATAAAATTCATAAAAAAGGATTTTTTTTATTAAAAAATTCAATTTTTCTATATGAAAAACTAAAAACCCATTTTTTAGCTAAACTAAGCGTCCTACAGGCAAAAGGACAAAAATCTGTGATCACTTATAAAATTCATAAAAAAGGATTTTTTTATTAAAAAATTCAATTTTTCTATATGAAAAACTAAAAACCCATTTTCTAGCTAAACTAAGCGTCCTACAGGCAAAAGGACAAAAATCTGTGATCACTTATAAAACTCATAAAAAAGGATTTTTTTATTAAAAAATTCAATTTTTCTATATGAAAAACTAAAAACCCATTTTCTAGCTAAACTAAGCGTCCTACAGGCAAAAGGACAAAAATCTGTGATCACTTATAAAATTCATAAAAAAGGATTTTTTTATTAAAAAATTCAATTTTTCTATATGAAAAACTAAAAACCCATTTTCTAGCGTCCTACAGGCAAAAGGACAAAAATCTGTGATCACTTATAAAATTCATAAAAAAGGATTTTTTATTAAAAAATTCGATTTTTTGTATGAAAAACTAAAAACCCATTTTCTAGCTAAACTAAGCGTCCTACAGGCAAAAGGACAAAAATCTGTGATCACTTATAAAATTCATAATAAAGGATTTTTTTATTAAAAAATTCAATTTTTCTATATGAAAAACTAAAAACCCATTTTTTAGCTAAACTAAGCGTCCTACAGGCAAAAGGACAAAAATCTGTGATCACTTATAAAATTCATAAAAAAGGATTTTTTATTAAAAAATTCAATTTTTCTATATGAAAAACTAAAAACCCATTTTCTAGCTAAACTAAGCGTCCTACAGGCAAAAGGACAAAAATCTGTGATCACTTATAAAATTCATAAAAAAGGATTTTTTATTAAAAAATTCAATTTTTCTATATGAAAAACTAAAAACCCATTTTCTAGCTAAACTAAGCGTCCTACAGGCAAAAGGACAAAAATCTGTGATCACTTATAAAATTCATAAAAAAGGATTTTTTATTAAAAAATTCAATTTTTCTATATGAAAAACTAAAAACCCATTTTCTAGCTAAACTAAGCGTCCTACAGGCAAAAGGACAAAAATCTGTGATCACTTATAAAATTCATAAAAAAGGATTTTTTATTAAAAAATTCAATTTTTCTATATGAAAAACTAAAAACCCATTTTCTAGCTAAACTAAGCGTCCTACAGGCAAAAGGACAAAAATCTGTGATCACTTATAAAATTCATAAAAAAGGATTTTTTATTAAAAAATTCAATTTTTCTATATGAAAAACTAAAAACCCATTTTCTAGCTAAACTAAGCGTCCTACAGGCAAAAGGACAAAAATCTGTGATCACTTATAAAATTCATAAAAAAGGATTTTTTTATTAAAAAATTCAATTTTTCTATATGAAAAACTAAAAACCCATTTTCTAGCTAAACTAAGCGTCCTACAGGCAAAACGACAAAAATCTGTGATCACTTATAAAATTCATAAAAAAGGATTTTTTATTAAAAAATTCAATTTTTCTATATGAAAAACTAAAAACCAATTTTCTAGCTAAACTAAGCGTCCTACAGGCAAAAGGAAAAAAATCTGTGATCACTTATAAAATTCATAAAAAAGGATTTTTTATTCAAAAAATTCGATTTTTTGTATGAAAAACTAAAAACCCATTTTCTAGCTAAACTTAGCGTCCTACAGGCAAAAGGACAAAAATCTGTGATCACTTATAAAATTCATAAAAAAGGATTTTTTATTAAAAAATTCGATTTTTTTATATGAAAAACTACAAACCCATTTTCTAGCTAAACTAAGCAGGCAAAATGACAAAAATCTGTGATCACTTATAAAATTCATAAAAAAGGATTTTTTATAAAAAAAAATCGATTTTTTGTATGAAAAACTAAAAACCCATTTTCTAGCTAAACTAAGCGTCCTACAGGCAAAAGGAAAAAAATCTGTGATCACTTATAAAATTCATAAAAAAGGATTTTTTTATTAAAAAATTCAATTTTTCTATATGAAAAACTAAAAACCCATTTTCTAGCTAAACTAAGCGTCCTACAGGCAAAAGGACAAAAATCTGTGATCACTTATAAAATTCATAAAAAAGGATTTTTTTTATTAAAAAATTCAATTTTTCTATATGAAAAACTAAAAACCCATTTTCTAGCTAAACTAAGCGTCCTACAGGCAAAAGGACAAAAATCTGTGATCACTTATAAAACTCATAAAAAAGGATTTTTTATTAAAAAATTCGATTTTTTGTATGAAAAACTAAAAACCCATTTTTGAGCTAAACTAAGCGTCCTACAGGTAAAAGGACAAAAATCTGTGATCACTTATAAAATTCATAAAAAAGGATTTTTTATTAAAAAATTCAATTTTTCTATATGAAAAACTAAAAACCCATTTTCTAGCTAAACTAAGCGTCCTACAGGCAAAAGGACAAAAATCTGTGATCACTTATAAAACTCATAAAAAAGGATTTTTTATTAAAAAATTCAATTTTTCTATATGAAAAACTAAAAACCCATTTTCTAGCTAAACTAAGCGTCCTACAGGCAAAAGGACAAAAATCTGTGATCACTTATAAAACTCATAAAAAAGGATTTTTTATTAAAAAATTCGATTTTTTGTATGAAAAACTAAAAACCCATTTTCTAGCTAAACTAAGCGTCCTACAGGCTAAAGGACAAAAATCTGTGATCACTTATAAAATTCATAAAAAAGGATTTTTTATTAAAAAATTCAATTTTTCTATATGAAAAACTAAAAACCCATTTTCTAGCTAAACTAAGCGTCCTACAGGCAAAAGGACAAAAATCTGTGATCACTTATAAAATTCATAAAAAAGGATTTTTTTATTAAAAAATTCAATTTTTCTATATGAAAAACTAAAAACCCATTTTCTAGCTAAACTAAGCGTCCTACAGGCAAAAGGACAAAAATCTGTGATCACTTATAAAATTCATAAAAAAGGATTTTTTATTAAAAAATTCAATTTTTCTATATGAAAAACTAAAAACCAATTTTCTAGCTAAACTAAGCGTCCTACAGGCAAAAGGACAAAAATCTGTGATCACTTATAAAATTCATAAAAAAGGATTTTTTTATTAAAAAATTCAATTTTTCTATATGAACAACTAAAAACCCATTTTCTAGCTAAACTAAGCGTCCTACAGGCAAAAGGACAAAAATCTGTGATCACTTATAAAATTCATAAAAAAGGATTTTTTATTAAAAAATTCAATTTTTCTATATGAAAAACTAAAAACCCATTTTCTAGCTAAACTAAGCGTCCTACAGGCAAAAGGACAAAAATCTGTGATCACTTATAAAATTCATAACAAAGGATTTTTTATTAAAAAATTCGATTTTTTGTATGAAAAACTAAAAACCCATTTTCTAGCTAAACTAAGCGTCCTACAGGCAAAAGGACAAAAATCTGTGATCACTTATAAAATTCATAAAAAAGGATTTTTTTATCAAAAAATTCAATTTTTCTATATGAAAAACTAAAAACCCATTTTCTAGCTAAACTAAGCGTCCTACAGGCAAAAGGACAAAAATCTGTGATCACTTATAAAATTCATAAAAAAGGATTTTTTTATTAAAAAATTCAATTTTTCTATATGAACAACTAAAAACCCATTTTCTAGCTAAACTAAGCGTCCTACAGGCAAAAGGACAAAAATCTGTGATCACTTATAAAATTCATAAAAAAGGATTTTTTATTAAAAAATTCAATTTTTCTATATGAAAAACTAAAAACCCATTTTCTAGCTAAACTAAGCGTCCTACAGGCAAAAGGACAAAAATCTGTGATCACTTATAAAATTCATAAAAAAGGATTTTTTATTAAAAAATTCAATTTTTCTATATGAAAAACTAAAAACCCATTTTCTAGCTAAACTAAGCGTCCTACAGGCAAAAGGACAAAAATCTGTGATCACTTATAAAATTCATAAAAAAGGATTTTTTATTAAAAAATTCAATTTTTCTATATGAAAAACTAAAAACCCATTTTCTAGCTAAACTAAGCGTCCTACAGGCAAAAGGACAAAAATCTGTGATCACTTATAAAATTCATAACAAAGGATTTTTTATTAAAAAATTCGATTTTTTGTATGAAAAACTAAAAACCCATTTTCTAGCTAAACTAAGCGTCCTACAGGCAAAAGGACAAAAATCTGTGATCACTTATAAAATTCATAAAAAAGGATTTTTTTTATCAAAAAATTCAATTTTTCTATATGAAAAACTAAAAACCCATTTTCTAGCTAAACTAAGCGTCCTACAGGCAAAAGGACAAAAATCTGTGATCACTTATAAAATTCATAAAAAAGGATTTTTTTATTAAAAAATTCAATTTTTCTATATGAACAACTAAAAACCCATTTTCTAGCTAAACTAAGCGTCCTACAGGCAAAAGGACAAAAATCTGTGATCACTTATAAAATTCATAAAAAAGGATTTTTTATTAAAAAATTCAATTTTTCTATATGAAAAACTAAAAACCCATTTTCTAGCTAAACTAAGCGTCCTACAGGCAAAAGGACAAAAATCTGTGATCACTTATAAAATTCATAAAAAAGGATTTTTTATTAAAAAATTCAATTTTTCTATATGAAAAACTAAAAACCCATTTTCTAGCTAAACTAAGCGTCCTACAGGCAAAAGGACAAAAATCTGTGATCACTTATAAAATTCATAAAAAAGGATTTTTTTATTAAAAAATTCAATTTTTCTATATGAAAAACTAAAAACCCATTTTTGAGCTAAACTAAGCGTCCTACAGGCAAAAGGACAAAAATCTGTGATCACTTATAAAATTCATAAAAAAGGATTTTTTTATTAAAAAATTCAATTTTTCTATATGAAAAACTAAAAACCCATTTTTGAGCTAAACTAAGCGTCCTACAGGCAAAAGGACAAAAATCTGTGATCACTTATAAAATTCATAAAAAAGGATTTTTTATTAAAAAATTCAATTTTTCTATATGAAAAACTAAAAACCCATTTTCTAGCTAAACTATGCGTCCTACAGGCAAAAGGACAAAAATCTGTGATCACTTATAAAATTCATAAAAAAGGATTTTTTATTAAAAAATTCGATTTTTTGTATGAAAAACTAAAAACCCATTTTCTAGCTAAACTAAGCGTCCTACAGGCAAAAGGACAAAAATCTGTGATCACTTATAAAATTCATAAAAAAGGATTTTTTATTAAAAAATTCAATTTTTCTATATGAAAAACTAAAAACCCATTTTCTAGCTAAACTAAGCGTCCTACAGGCAAAAGGACAAAAATCTGTGATCACTTATAAAATTCATAAAAAAGGATTTTTTATTAAAAAATTCAATTTTTCTATATGAAAAACTAAAAACCCATTTTCTAGCTAAACTAAGCGTCCTACAGGCAAAAGGACAAAAATCTGTGATCACTTATAAAATTCATAAAAAAGGATTTTTTTATTAAAAAATTCAATTTTTCTATATGAAAAACTAAAAACCCATTTTTGAGCTAAACTAAGCGTCCTACAGGCAAAAGGACAAAAATCTGTGATCACTTATAAAATTCATAAAAAAGGATTTTTTATTAAAAAATTCAATTTTTCTATATGAAAAACTAAAAACCCATTTTCTAGCTAAACTAAGCGTCCTACAGGCAAAAGGACAAAAATCTGTGATCACTTATAAAATTCATAAAAAAGGATTTTTTATTAAAAAATTCAATTTTTCTATATGAAAAACTAAAAACCCATTTTCTAGCTAAACTAAGCGTCCTACAGGCAAAAGGACAAAAATCTGTGATCACTTATAAAATTCATAAAAAAGGATTTTTTATTAAAAAATTCAATTTTTCTATATGAAAAACTAAAAACCCATTTTCTAGCTAAACTAAGCGTCCTACAGGCAAAAGGACAAAAATCTGTGATCACTTATAAAATTCATAAAAAAGGATTTTTTATTAAAAAATTCAATTTTTCTATATGAAAAACTAAAAACCCATTTTCTAGCTAAACTAAGCGTCCTACAGGCAAAAGGACAAAAATCTGTGATCACTTATAAAATTCATAAAAAAGGATTTTTTTATTAAAAAATTCAATTTTTCTATATGAAAAACTAAAAACCCATTTTCTAGCTAAACTAAGCGTCCTACAGGCAAAACGACAAAAATCTGTGATCACTTATAAAATTCATAAAAAAGGATTTTTTATTAAAAAATTCGATTTTTTGTATGTAAAAAAGCGTCCTACAGGCAAAGGACAAAAATCTGCGATCACTTATAAAATTCATAAAAAAGGATTTTTTATTAAAAAATTCAATTTTTCTATATGAAAAACTAAAAACCCATTTTCTAGCTAAACTAAGCGTCCTACAGGCAAAAGGAAAAAAATCTGTGATCACTTATAAAATTCATAAAAAAGGATTTTTTTATTAAAAAATTCAATTTTTCTATATGAAAAACTAAAAACCCATTTTCTAGCTAAACTAAGCGTCCTACAGGCAAAAGGACAAAAATCTGTGATCACTTATAAAATTCATAAAAAAGGATTTTTTATTAAAAAATTCAATTTTTCTATATGAAAAACTAAAAACCCATTTTCTAGCTAAACTAAGCGTCCTACAGGCAAAAGGACAAAAATCTGTGATCACTTATAAAATTCATAAAAAAGGATTTTTTTTTTTAAAAAATTTAATTTTTCTATATGAAAAATTAAAAACCCATTTTCTAGCTAAACTAAGCGTCCTACAGGCAAAAGGACAAAAATCTGTGATCACTTATAAAATTCATAAAAAAGGATTTTTTATTAAAAAATTCAATTTTTCTATATGAAAAACTAAAAACCCATTTTCTAGCTAAACTAAGCGTCCTACAGGCAAAAGGACAAAAATCTGTGATCACTTATAAAATTCATAAAAAAGGATTTTTTTTATTAAAAAATTCGATTTTTTGTATGAAAAACTAAAAACCCATTTTCTAGCTAAACTAGGCGTCCTACAGGCAAAAGGACAAAAATCTGTGATCACTTATAAAATTCATAAAAAAGGATTTTTTATTAAAAAATTCAATTTTTCTATATGAAAAACTAAAAACCCATTTTCTAGCTAAACTAAGCGTCCTACAGGCAAAAGGACAAAAATCTGTGATCACTTATAAAATTCATAAAAAAGGATTTTTTATTAAAAAATTCAATTTTTCTATATGAAAAACTAAAAACCCATTTTCTAGCTAAACTAAGCGTCCTACAGGCAAAAGGACAAAAATCTGTGATCACTTATAAAATTCATAAAAAAGGATTTTTTATTAAAAAATTCAATTTTTCTATATGAAAAACTAAAAACCAATTTTCTAGCTAAACTAAGCGTCCTACAGGCAAAAGGACAAAAATCTGTGATCACTTATAAAATTCATAAAAAAGGATTTTTTTATTAAAAAATTCAATTTTTCTATATGAACAACTAAAAACCCATTTTCTAGCTAAACTAAGCGTCCTACAGGCAAAAGGACAAAAATCTGTGATCACTTATAAAATTCATCAAAAAGGATTTTTTATTAAAAAATTCAATTTTTCTATATGAAAAACTAAAAACCCATTTTCTAGCTAAACTAAGCGTCCTACAGGCAAAAGGACAAAAATCTGTGATCACTTATAAAATTCATAAAAAAGGATTTTTTATTAAAAAATTCAATTTTTCTATATGAAAAACTAAAAACCCATTTTCTAGCTAAACTAAGCGTCCTACAGGCAAAAGGACAAAAATCTGTGATCACTTATAAAATTCATAAAAAAGGATTTTTTTATTAAAAAATTCAATTTTTCTATATGAAAAACTAAAAACCCATTTTCTAGCTAAACTAAGCGTCCTACAGGCAAAAGGACAAAAATCTGTGATCACTTATAAAATTCATAAAAAAGGATTTTTTATTAAAAAATTCAATTTTTCTATATGAAAAACTAAAAACCCATTTTTTAGCTAAACTAAGCGTCCTACAGGCAAAAGGACAAAAATCTGTGATCACTTATAAAATTCATAAAAAAGGATTTTTTATTAAAAAATTCAATTTTTCTATATGAAAAACTAAAAACCCATTTTCTAGCTAAACTAAGCGTCCTACAGGCAAAAGGACAAAAATCTGTGATCACTTATAAAATTCATAAAAAAGGATTTTTTATTAAAAAATTCAATTTTTCTATATGAAAAACTAAAAACCCATTTTCTAGCTAAACTAAGCGTCCTACAGGCAAAAGGACAAAAATCTGTGATCACTTATAAAATTCATAAAAAAGGATTTTTTTATTAAAAAATTCAATTTTTCTATATGAAAAACTAAAAACCCATTTTCTAGCTAAACTAAGCGTCCTACAGGCAAAAGGACAAAAATCTGTGATCACTTATAAAATTCATAAAAAAGGATTTTTTATTAAAAAATTCAATTTTTCTATATGAAAAACTAAAAACCCATTTTCTAGCTAAACTAAGCGTCCTACAGGCAAAAGGACAAAAATCTGTGATCACTTATAAAATTCATAAAAAAGGATTTTTTTATTAAAAAATTAAATTTTTCTATATGAAAAACTAAAAACCCATTTTCTAGCTAAACTAAGCGTCTTACAGGCAAAAGGAAAAAAATCTGTGATCACTTATAAAATTCATAAAAAAGGATTTTTTTTATTAAAAAATTCAATTTTTCTATATGAAAAACTAAAAACCCATTTTCTAGCTAAACTAAGCGTCCTACAGGCAAAAGGACAAAAATCTGTGATCACTTATAAAATTCATAAAAAAGGATTTTTTTATTAAAAAATTCAATTTTTCTATATGAAAAACTAAAAACCCATTTTCTAGCTAAACTAAGCGTCCTACAGGCAAAAGGACAATAATCTGTGATCACTTATAAAATTCATAAAAAAGGATTTTTTTATTAAAAAATTAAATTTTTCTATATGAAAAACTAAAAACCCATTTTCTAGCTAAACTAAGCGTCTTACAGGCAAAAGGAAAAAAATCTGTGATCACTTATAAAATTCATAAAAAAGGATTTTTTTTATTAAAAAATTCAATTTTTCTATATGAAAAACTAAAAACCCATTTTCTAGCTAAACTAAGCGTCCTACAGGCAAAAGGACAAAAATCTGTGATCACTTATAAAATTCATAAAAAAGGATTTTTTTATTAAAAAATTCAATTTTTCTATATGAAAAACTAAAAACCCATTTTCTAGCTAAACTAAGCGTCTTACAGGCAAAAGGACAAAAATCTGTGATCACTTATAAAATTCATAAAAAAGGATTTTTTATTAAAAAATTCAATTTTTCTATATGAAAAACTAAAAACCCATTTTCTAGCTAAACTAAGCGTCCTACAGGCAAAAGGACAAAAATCTGTGATCACTTATAAAATTCATAAAAAAGTATTTTTTTATTAAAAAATTCAATTTTTCTATATGAAAAACTAAAAACCCATTTTCTAGCTAAACTAAGCGTCCTACAGGCAAAAGGACAAAAATCTGTGATCACTTATAAAATTCATAAAAAAGGATTTTTTTTATTAAAAAATTCAATTTTTCTATATGAAAAACTAAAAACCCACAAAAATCTGTGATCACTTATAAAATTCATAAAAAAGGATTTTTTATTAAAAAATTCGATTTTTTGTATGAAAAACTAAAAACCCATTTTCTAGCTAAACTAAGCGTCCTACAGGCAAAAGGACAAAAATCTGTGATCACTTATAAAATTCATAAAAAGATTTTTTTTATTAAAAAATTCAATTTTTCTATATGAAAAACTAAAAACCCATTTTCTAGCTAAACTAAGCGTCCTACAGGCAAAAGGACAAAAATCTGTGATCACTTATAAAATTCATAAAAAAGGATTTTTTTTATTAAAAAATTCAATTTTTCTATATGAAAAACTAAAAACCCATTTTCTAGCTAAACTAAGCGTCCTACAGGCAAAAGGACAAAAATCTGTGATCACTTATAAAATTCATAAAAAAGGATTTTTTATTAAAAAATTCAATTTTTCTATATGAAAAACTAAAAACCCATTTTCTAGCTAAACTAAGCGTCCTACAGGCAAAAGGACAAAAATCTGTGATCACTTATAAAATTCATAAAAAAGGATTTTTTTATTAAAAAATTCAATTTTTCTATATGAAAAACTAAAAACCCATTTTCTAGCTAAACTAAGCGTCCTACAGGCAAAAGGACAAAAATCTGTGATCACTTATAAAATTCATAAAAAAGGATTTTTTATTAAAAAATTCAATTTTTCTATATGAAAAACTAAAAACCCATTTTCTAGCTAAACTAAGCGTCCTACAGGCAAAAGGACAAAAATCTGTGATCACTTATAAAATTCATAAAAAAGGATTTTTTTATTAAAAAATTCAATTTTTCTATATGAAAAACTAAAAACCCATTTTTGAGCTAAACTAAGCGTCCTACAGGCAAAAGGACAAAAATCTGTGATCACTTATAAAATTCATAAAAAAGGATTTTTTATTAAAAAATTCAATTTTTCTATATGAAAAACTAAAAACCCATTTTCTAGCTAAACTAAGCGTCCTACAGGCAAAAGGACAAAAATCTGTGATCACTTATAAAATTCATAAAAAAGGATTTTTTATTAAAAAATTCGATTTTTTGTATATAAAACTAAAAACCCATTTTCTAGCTAAACTAAGCGTCCTACAGGCAAAAGGACAAAAATCTGTGATCACTTATAAAATTCATAAAAAAGATTTTTTTTATTAAAAAATTCAATTTTTCTATATGAAAAACTAAAAACCCATTTTCTAGCTAAACTAAGCGTCCTACAGGCAAAAGGACAAAAATCTGTGATCACTTATATAATTCATAAAAAAGGATTTTTTATTAAAAAATTCAATTTTTCTATATGAAAAACTAAAAACCCATTTTCTAGCTAAACTAAGCGTCCTACAGGCAAAAGGACAAAAATCTGTGATCACTTATAAAATTCATAAAAAAGGATTTTTTATTAAAAAATTCAATTTTTCTATATGAAAAACTAAAAACCCATTTTCTAGCTAAACTAAGCGTCCTACAGGCAAAAGGACAAAAATCTGTGATCACTTATAAAATTCATAAAAAAGGATTTTTTATTAAAAAATTCAATTTTTCTATATGAAAAACTAAAAACCCATTTTCTAGCTAAACTAAGCGTCCTACAGGCAAAAGGACAAAAATCTGTGATCACTTATAAAATTCATAAAAAAGGATTTTTTATTAAAAAATTCGATTTTTTGTATGAAAAACTAAGAACCCATTTTCTAGCTAAACTAAGCGTCCTACAGGCTAAAGGACAAAAATCTGTGATCACTTATAAAATTCATAAAAAAGGATTTTTTATTAAAAAATTCAATTTTTCTATATGAAAAACTAAAAACCCATTTTCTAGCTAAACTAAGCGTCCTACAGGCAAAAGGACAAAAATCTGTGATCACTTATAAAATTCATAAAAAAGGATTTTTTTATTAAAAAATTCAATTTTTCTATATGAAAAACTAAAAACCCATTTTCTAGCTAAACTAAGCGTCCTACAGGCAAAACGACAAAAATCTGTGATCACTTATAAAATTCATAAAAAAGGATTTTTTATTAAAAAATTCGATTTTTTGTATGTAAAAAAGCGTCCTACAGGCAAAGGACAAAAATCTGCGATCACTTATAAAATTCATAAAAAAGGATTTTTTATTAAAAAATTCAATTTTTCTATATGAAAAACTAAAAACCCATTTTCTAGCTAAACTAAGCGTCCTACAGGCAAAAGGAAAAAAATCTGTGATCACTTATAAAATTCATAAAAAAGGATTTTTTTATTAAAAAATTAAATTTTTCTATATGAAAAACTAATAACCCATTTTCTAGCTAAACTAAGCGTCCTACAGGCAAAAGGACAAAAATCTGTGATCACTTATAAAATTCATAAAAAAGGATTTTTTTTTATTAAAAAATTCAATTTTTCTATATGAAAAACTAAAAACCCACAAAAATCTGTGATCACTTATAAAATTCATAAAAAAGGATTTTTTATTAAAAAATTCGATTTTTTGTATGAAAAACTAAAAACCCATTTTCTAGCTAAACTAAGCGTCCTACAGGCAAAAGGACAAAAATCTGTGATCACTTATAAAATTCATAAAAAAGATTTTTTTTATTAAAAAATTCAATTTTTCTATATGAAAAACTAAAAACCCATTTTCTAGCTAAACTAAGCGTCCTACAGGCAAAAGGACAAAAATCTGTGATCACTTATAAAATTCATAAAAAAGGATTTTTTATTAAAAAATTCGATTTTTTGTATGAAAAACTAAGAACCCATTTTCTAGCTAAACTAAGCGTCCTACAGGCTAAAGGACAAAAATCTGTGATCACTTATAAAATTCATAAAAAAGGATTTTTTATTAAAAAATTCAATTTTTCTATATGAAAAACTAAAAACCCATTTTCTAGCTAAACTAAGCGTCCTACAGGCAAAAGGACAAAAATCTGTGATCACTTATAAAATTCATAAAAAAGGATTTTTTTATTAAAAAATTCAATTTTTCTATATGAAAAACTAAAAACCCATTTTCTAGCTAAACTAAGCGTCCTACAGGCAAAACGACAAAAATCTGTGATCACTTATAAAATTCATAAAAAAGGATTTTTTATTAAAAAATTCGATTTTTTGTATGTAAAAAAGCGTCCTACAGGCAAAGGACAAAAATCTGCGATCACTTATAAAATTCATAAAAAAGGATTTTTTATTAAAAAATTCAATTTTTCTATATGAAAAACTAAAAACCCATTTTCTAGCTAAACTAAGCGTCCTACAGGCAAAAGGAAAAAAATCTGTGATCACTTATAAAATTCATAAAAAAGGATTTTTTTATTAAAAAATTAAATTTTTCTATATGAAAAACTAAAAACCCATTTTCTAGCTAAACTAAGCGTCCTACAGGCAAAAGGACAAAAATCTGTGATCACTTATAAAATTCATAAAAAAGGATTTTTTTTATTAAAAAATTCAATTTTTCTATATGAAAAACTAAAAACCCATTTTCTAGCTAAACTAAGCGTCCTACAGGCAAAAGGACAAAAATCTGTGATCACTTATAAAATTCATAAAAAAGGATTTTTTTATTAAAAAATTCAATTTTTCTATATGAAAAACTAAAAACCCATTTTTGAGCTAAACTAAGCGTCCTACAGGCAAAAGGACAAAAATCTGTGATCACTTATAAAATTCATAAAAAAGGATTTTTTTATTAAAAAATTCAATTTTTCTATATGAAAAACTAAAAACCCATTTTTGAGCTAAACTAAGCGTCCTACAGGCAAAAGGACAAAAATCTGTGATCACTTATAAAATTCATAAAAATGGATTTTTTATTAAAAAATTCAATTTTTCTATATGAAAAACTAAAAACCCATTTTCTAGCTAAACTAAGCGTCCTACAGGCAAAAGGACAAAAATCTGTGATCACTTATAAAATTCATAAAAAAGGATTTTTTATTAAAAAATTCAATTTTTCTATATGAAAAATTAAAAACCCATTTTCTAGCTAAACTAAGCGTCCTACAGGCAAAAGGACAAAAATCTGTGATCACTTATAAAATTCATAAAAAAGGATTTTTTATTAAAAAATTCGATTTTTTGTATGAAAAACTAAAAACCCATTTTCTAGCTAAACTAAGCGTCCTACAGGCTAAAGGACAAAAATCTGTGATCACTTATAAAATTCATAAAAAAGGATTTTTTATTAAAAAATTCAATTTTTCTATATGAAAAACTAAAAACCCATTTTCTAGCTAAACTAAGCGTCCTACAGGCAAAAGGACAAAAATCTGTGATCACTTATAAAATTCATAAAAAAGGATTTTTTATTAAAAAATTCAATTTTTCTATATGAAAAACTAAAAACCCATTTTCTAGCTAAACTAAGCGTCCTACAGGCAAAAGGACAAAAATCTGTGATCACTTATAAAATTCATAAAAAAGGATTTTTTTATTAAAAAATTCAATTTTTCTATATGAAAAACTAAAAACCCATTTTCTAGCTAAACTAAGCGTCCTACAGGCAAAAGGACAAAAATCTGTGATCACTTATAAAATTCATAAAAAAGGATTTTTTTATTAAAAAATTCAATTTTTCTATATGAACAACTAAAAACCCATTTTCTAGCTAAACTAAGCGTCCTACAGGCAAAAGGACAAAAATCTGTGATCACTTATAAAATTCATAAAAAAGGATTTTTTATTAAAAAATTCAATTTTTCTATATGAAAAACTAAAAACCCATTTTCTAGCTAAACTAAGCGTCCTACAGGCAAAAGGACAAAAATCTGTGATCACTTATAAAATTCATAACAAAGGATTTTTTATTAAAAAATTCGATTTTTTGTATGAAAAACTAAAAACCCATTTTCTAGCTAAACTAAGCGTCCTACAGGCTAAAGGACAAAAATCTGTGATCACTTATAAAATTCATAAAAAAGGATTTTTTATTAAAAAATTCAATTTTTCTATATGAAAAACTAAAAACCCATTTTCTAGCTAAACTAAGCGTCCTACAGGCAAAAGGACAAAAATCTGTGATCACTTATAAAATTCATAAAAAAGGATTTTTTATTAAAAAATTCAATTTTTCTATATGAAAAACTAAAAACCCATTTTCTAGCTAAACTAAGCGTCCTACAGGCAAAAGGACAAAAATCTGTGATCACTTATAAAATTCATAAAAAAGGATTTTTTATTAAAAAATTCAATTTTTCTATATGAAAAACTAAAAACCCATTTTCTAGCTAAACTAAGCGTCCTACAGGCAAAAGGACAAAAATCTGTGATCACTTATAAAATTCATAAAAAAGGATTTTTTATTAAAAAATTCAATTTTTCTATATGAAAAACTAAAAACCCATTTTCTAGCTAAACTAAGCGTCCTACAGGCAAAAGGACAAAAATCTGTGATCACTTATAAAATTCATAAAAAAGGATTTTTTTATTAAAAAATTCAATTTTTCTATATGAAAAACTAAAAACCCATTTTCTAGCTAAACTAAGCGTCCTACAGGCAAAAGGACAAAAATCTGTGATCACTTATAAAATTCATAAAAAAGGATTTTTTTATTAAAAAATTCAATTTTTCTATATGAAAAACTAAAAACCCATTTTTGAGCTAAACTAAGCGTCCTACAGGCAAAAGGACAAAAATCTGTGATCACTTATAAAATTCATAAAAAAGGATTTTTTATTAAAAAATTCAATTTTTCTATATGAAAAACTAAAAACCCATTTTCTAGCTAAACTAAGCGTCCTACAGGCAAAAGGACAAAAATCTGTGATCACTTATAAAATTCATAAAAAAGGATTTTTTATTAAAAAATTCAATTTTTCTATATGAAAAACTAAAAACCCATTTTCTAGCTAAACTAAGCGTCCTACAGGCAAAAGGACAAAAATCTGTGATCACTTATAAAATTCATAAAAAAGGATTTTTTATTAAAAAATTCAATTTTTCTATATGAAAAACTAAAAACCAATTTTCTAGCTAAACTAAGCGTCCTACAGGCAAAAGGACAAAAATCTGTGATCACTTATAAAATTCATAAAAAAGGATTTTTTATTAAAAAATTCAATTTTTCTATATGAAAAACTAAAAACCCATTTTCTAGCTAAACTAAGCGTCCTACAGGCAAAAGGACAAAAATCTGTGATCACTTATAAAATTCATAAAAAAGGATTTTTTATTAAAAAATTCAATTTTTCTATATGAAAAACTAAAAACCCATTTTCTAGCTAAACTAAGCGTCCTACAGGCAAAAGGACAAAAATCTGTGATCACTTATAAAATTCATAAAAAAGGATTTTTTTATTAAAAAATTCAATTTTTCTATATGAAAAACTAAAAACCCATTTTCTAGCTAAACTAAGCGTCCTACAGGCAAAAGGACAAAAATCTGTGATCACTTATAAAATTCATAAAAAAGGATTTTTTATTAAAAAATTCAATTTTTCTATATGAAAAACTAAAAACCCATTTTCTAGCTAAACTAAGCGTCCTACAGGCAAAAGGACAAAAATCTGTGATCACTTATAAAATTCATAAAAAAGGATTTTTTTATTAAAAAATTAAATTTTTCTATATGAAAAACTAAAAACCCATTTTTTAGCTAAACTAAGCGTCCTACAGGCAAAAGGACAAAAATCTGTGATCACTTATAAAATTCATAAAAAAGGATTTTTTATTAAAAAATTCAATTTTTCTATATGAAAAACTAAAAACCCATTTTCTAGCTAAACTAAGCGTCCTACAGGCAAAAGGACAAAAATCTGTGATCACTTATAAAATTCATAAAAAAGGATTTTTTTATTAAAAAATTCAATTTTTCTATATGAAAAACTAAAAACCCACAAAAATCTGTGATCACTTATAAAATTCATAAAAAAGGACTTTTTATTAAAAAATTCGATTTTTTGTATGAAAAACTAAAAACCCATTTTCTAGCTAAACTAAGCGTCCTACAGGCAAAAGGACAAAAATCTGTAATCACTTATAAAATTCATAAAAAAGATTTTTTTTATTAAAAAATTCAATTTTTCTATATGAAAAACTAAAAACCCATTTTCTAGCTAAACTAAGCGTCCTACAGGCAAAAGGACAAAAATCTGTGATCACTTATAAAATTCATAAAAAAGGATTTTTTTTATTAAAAAATTCAATTTTTCTATATGAAAAACTAAAAACCCATTTTCTAGCTAAACTAAGCGTCCTACAGGCAAAAGGACAAAAATCTGTGATCACTTATAAAATTCATAAAAAAGGATTTTTTTATTAAAAAATTCAATTTTTCTATATGAAAAACTAAAAACCCATTTTTGAGCTAAACTAAGCGTCCTACAGGCAAAAGGACAAAAATCTGTGATCACTTATAAAATTCATAAAAAAGGATTTTTTATTAAAAAATTCAATTTTTCTATATGAAAAACTAAAAACCCATTTTCTAGCTAAACTAAGCGTCCTACAGGCAAAAGGACAAAAATCTGTGATCACTTATAAAATTCATAAAAAAGGATTTTTTATTAAAAAATTCAATTTTTCTATATGAAAAACTAAAAACCCATTTTCTAGCTAAACTAAGCGTCCTACAGGCAAAAGGACAAAAATCTGTGATCACTTATAAAATTCATAAAAAAGGATTTTTTATTAAAAAATTCAATTTTTCTATATGAAAAACTAAAAACCCATTTTCTAGCTAAACTAAGCGTCCTACAGGCAAAAGGACAAAAATCTGTGATCACTTATAAAATTCATAAAAAAGGATTTTTTATTAAAAAATTCAATTTTTCTATATGAAAAACTAAAAACCCATTTTCTAGCTAAACTAAGCGTCCTACAGGCAAAAGGACAAAAATCTGTGATCACTTATAAAATTCATAAAAAAGGATTTTTTTATTAAAAAATTCAATTTTCCTATATGAAAAACTAAAAACCCATTTTCTAGCTAAACTAAGCGTCCTACAGGCAAAAGGACAAAAATCTGTGATCACTTATACAATTCATAAAAAAGGATTTTTTATTAAAAAATTCAATTTTTCTATATGAAAAACTAAAAACCCATTTTTTAGCTACACTAAGCGTCCTACAGGCAAAAGGACAAAAATCTGTGATCACTTATAAAATTCATAAAAAAGGATTTTTTATTAAAAAATTCAATTTTTCTATATGAAAAACTAAAAACCCATTTTCTAGCTAAACTAAGCGTCCTACAGGATGTAAAACTAAAAACCCATTTTCTAGCTAAACTAAGCGTCCTACAGGCAAAAGGACAAAAATCTGTGATCACTTATAAAATTCATAAAAAAGGATTTTTTATTAAAAAATTCAATTTTTCTATATGAAAAACTAAAAACCCATTTTCTAGCTAAACTAAGCGTCCTACAGGCAAAAGGACAAAAATCTGTGATCACTTATAAAATTCATAAAAAAGGATTTTTTATTAAAAAATTCAATTTTTCTATATGAAAAACTAAAAACCCATTTTCTAGCTAAACTAAGCGTCCTACAGGCAAAAGGACAAAAATCTGTGATCACTTATAAAATTCATAAAAAAGGATTTTTTTTATTAAAAAATTCAATTTTCCTATATGAAAAACTAAAAACCCATTTTCTAGCTAAACTAAGCGTCCTACAGGCAAAAGGACAAAAATCTGTGATCACTTATACAATTCATAAAAAAGGATTTTTTATTAAAAAATTCAATTTTTCTATATGAAAAACTAAAAACCCATTTTTTAGCTAAACTAAGCGTCCTACAGGCAAAAGGACAAAAATCTGTGATCACTTATAAAATTCATAAAAAAGGATTTTTTATTAAAAAATTCAATTTTTCTATATGAAAAACTAAAAACCCATTTTCTAGCTAAACTAAGCGTCCTACAGGATGTAAAACTAAAAACCCATTTTCTAGCTAAACTAAGCGTCCTACAGGCAAAAGGACAAAAATCTGTGATCACTTATAAAATTCATAAAAAAGGATTTTTTTATTAAAAAATTCAATTTTTCTATATGAAAAACTAAAAACCCATTTTCTAGCTAAACTAAGCGTCCTACAGGCAAAAGGACAAAAATCTGTGATCACTTATAAAATTCATAAAAAAGGATTTTTTATTAAAAAATTCAATTTTTCTATATGAAAAACTAAAAACCCATTTTCTAGCTAAACTAAGCGTCCTACAGGCAAAAGGACAAAAATCTGTGATCACTTATAAAATTCATAAAAAAGGATTTTTTATTAAAAAATTCGATTTTTTGTATGAAAAACTAAAAACCCATTTTCTAGCTAAACTAAGCGTCCTACAGGCTAAAGGACAAAAATCTGTGATCACTTATAAAATTCATAAAAAAGGATTTTTTATTAAAAAATTCAATTTTTCTATATGAAAAACTAAAAATCCATTTTCTAGCTAAACTAAGCGTCCTACAGGCAAAAGGACAAAAATCTGTGATCACTTATAAAATTCATAAAAAAGGATTTTTTATTAAAAAATTCAATTTTTCTATATGAAAAACTAAAAACCCATTTTCTAGCTAAACTAAGCGTCCTACAGGCAAAAGGACAAAAATCTGTGATCACTTATAAAATTCATAAAAAAGGATTTTTTATTAAAAAATTCAATTTTTCTATATGAAAAACTAAAAACCCATTTTCTAGCTAAACTAAGCGTCCTACAGGCAAAAGGACAAAAATCTGTGATCACTTATAAAATTCATAAAAAAGGATTTTTTATTAAAAAATTCGATTTTTTGTATGAAAAACTAAAAACCCATTTTGTAGCTAAACTAAGCGTCCTACAGGCAAAAGGACAAAAATCTGTGATCACTTATAAAATTCATAAAAAAGGATTTTTTTATTAAAAAATTCAATTTTTCTATATGAAAAACTAAAAACCCATTTTCTAGCTAAACTTAGCGTCCTACAGGCAAAAGGACAAAAATCTGTGATCACTTATAAAATTCATAAAAAAGGATTTTTTTATTAAAAAATTCAATTTTTCTATATGAAAAACTAAAAACCCATTTTCTAGCTAAACTAAGCGTCCTACAGGCAAAAGGACAAAAATCTGTGATCACTTATAAAATTCATAAAAAAGGATTTTTTTATTAAAAAATTCAATTTTTCTATATGAAAAACTAAAAACCCATTTTCTAGCTAAACTAAGCGTCCTACAGGCAAAAGGACAAAAATCTGTGATCACTTATAAAATTCATAAAAAAGGATTTTTTATTAAAAAATTCAATTTTTCTATATGAAAAACTAAAAACCAATTTTCTAGCAAAACTAAGCGTCCTACAGGCAAAAGGACAAAAATCTGTGATCACTTATAAAATTCATAAAAAAGGATTTTTTTATTAAAAAATTCAATTTTTCTATATGAACAACTAAAAACCCATTTTCTAGCTAAACTAAGCGTCCTACAGGCAAAAGGACAAAAATCTGTGATCACTTATAAAATTCATAAAAAAGGATTTTTTATTAAAAAATTCAATTTTTCTATATGAAAAACTAAAAACCCATTTTCTAGTTAAACTAAGCGTCCTACAGGCAAAAGGACAAAAATCTGTGATCACTTATAAAATTCATAAAAAAGGATTTTTTATTAAAAAATTCAATTTTTCTATATGAAAAACTAAAAACCCATTTTCTAGCTAAACTAAGCGTCCTACAGGCAAAAGGACAAAAATCTGTGATCACTTATAAAATTCATAAAAAAGGATTTTTTATTAAAAAATTAAATTTTTCTATATGAAAAACTAAAAACCCATTTTCTAGCTAAACTAAGCGTCCTACAGGCAAAAGGACAAAAATCTGTGATCACTTATAAAATTCATAAAAAAGGATTTTTTTATTAAAAAATTCAATTTTCCTATATGAAAAACTAAAAACCCATTTTCTAGCTAAACTAAGCGTCCTACAGGCAAAAGGACAAAAATCTGTGATCACTTATACAATTCATAAAAAAGGATTTTTTATTAAAAAATTCAATTTTTCTATATGCAAAACTAAAAACCCATTTTTTAGCTAAACTAAGCGTCCTACAGGCAAAAGGACAAAAATCTGTGATCACTTATAAAATTCATAAAAAAGGATTTTTTATTAAAAAATTCAATTTTTCTATATGAAAAACTAAAAACCCATTTTCTAGCTAAACTAAGCGTCCTACAGGATGTAAAACTAAAAACCCATTTTCTAGCTAAACTAAGCGTCCTACAGGCAAAAGGACAAAAATCTGTGATCACTTATAAAATTCATAAAAAAGGATTTTTTTATTAAAAAATTCAATTTTTCTATATGAAAAACTAAAAACCCATTTTCTAGCTAAACTAAGCGTCCTACAGGCAAAAGGACAAAAATCTGTGATCACTTATAAAATTCATAAAAAAGGATTTTTTATTAAAAAATTCAATTTTTCTATATGAAAAACTAAAAACCCATTTTCTAGCTAAACTAAGCGTCCTACAGGCAAAAGGACAAAAATCTGTGATCACTTATAAAATTCATAAAAAAGGATTTTTTATTAAAAAATTCGATTTTTTGTATGAAAAACTAAAAACCCATTTTCTAGCTAAACTAAGCGTCCTACAGGCTAAAGGACAAAAATCTGTGATCACTTATAAAATTCATAAAAAAGGATTTTTTATTAAAAAATTCAATTTTTCTATATGCAAAACTAAAAACCCATTTTTTAGCTAAACTAAGCGTCCTACAGGCAAAAGGACAAAAATCTGTGATCACTTATAAAATTCATAAAAAAGGATTTTTTATTAAAAAATTCAATTTTTCTATATGAAAAACTAAAAACCCATTTTCTAGCTAAACTAAGCGTCCTACAGGATGTAAAACTAAAAACCCATTTTCTAGCTAAACTAAGCGTCCTACAGGCAAAAGGACAAAAATCTGTGATCACTTATAAAATTCATAAAAAAGGATTTTTTTATTAAAAAATTCAATTTTTCTATATGAAAAACTAAAAACCCATTTTCTAGCTAAACTAAGCGTCCTACAGGCAAAAGGACAAAAATCTGTGATCACTTATAAAATTCATAAAAAAGGATTTTTTATTAAAAAATTCAATTTTTCTATATGAAAAACTAAAAACCCATTTTCTAGCTAAACTAAGCGTCCTACAGGCAAAAGGACAAAAATCTGTGATCACTTATAAAATTCATAAAAAAGGATTTTTTATTAAAAAATTCGATTTTTTGTATGAAAAACTAAAAACCCATTTTCTAGCTAAACTAAGCGTCCTACAGGCTAAAGGACAAAAATCTGTGATCACTTATAAAATTCATAAAAAAGGATTTTTTATTAAAAAATTCAATTTTTCTATATGAAAAACTAAAAACCCATTTTCTAGCTAAACTAAGCGTCCTACAGGCAAAAGGACAAAAATCTGTGATCACTTATAAAATTCATAAAAAAGGATTTTTTATTAAAAAATTCAATTTTTCTATATGAAAAACTAAAAACCCATTTTCTAGCTAAACTAAGCGTCCTACAGGCAAAAGGACAAAAATCTGTGATCACTTATAAAATTCATAAAAAAGGATTTTTTATTAAAAAATTCGATTTTTTGTATGAAAAACTAAAAACCCATTTTCTAGCTAAACTAAGCGTCCTACAGGCTAAAGGACAAAAATCTGTGATCACTTATAAAATTCATAAAAAAGGATTTTTTATTAAAAAATTCAATTTTTCTATATGAAAAACTAAAAACCCATTTTCTAGCTAAACTAAGCGTCCTACAGGCAAAAGGACAAAAATCTGTGATCACTTATAAAATTCATAAAAAAGGATTTTTTATTAAAAAATTCAATTTTTCTATATGAAAAACTAAAAACCCATTTTCTTGCTAAACTAAGCGTCCTACAGGCAAAAGGACAAAAATCTGTGATCACTTATAAAATTCATAAAAAAGGATTTTTTATTAAAAAATTCAATTTTTCTATATGAAAAACTAAAAACCCATTTTCTAGCTAAACTAAGCGTCCTACAGGCAAAAGGACAAAAATCTGTGATCACTTATAAAATTCATAAAAAAGGATTTTTTATTAAAAAATTCAATTTTTCTATATGAAAAACTAAAAACCCATTTTCTAGCTAAACTAAGCGTCCTACAGGCAAAAGGACAAAAATCTGTGATCACTTATAAAATTCATAAAAAAGGATTTTTTTATTAAAAAATTCAATTTTTCTATATGAAAAACTAAAAACCCATTTTCTAGCTAAACTAAGCGTCCTACAGGCAAAAGGACAAAAATCTGTGATCACTTATAAAATTCATAAAAAAGGATTTTTTATTAAAAAATTCAATTTTTCTATATGAAAAACTAAAAACCCATTTTTTAGCTAAACTAAGCGTCCTACAGGCAAAAGGACAAAAATCTGTGATCACTTATAAAATTCATAAAAAAGGATTTTTTATTAAAAAATTCAATTTTTCTATATGAAAAACTAAAAACCAATTTTCTAGCAAAACTAAGCGTCCTACAGGCAAAAGGACAAAAATCTGTGATCACTTATAAAATTCATAAAAAAGGATTTTTTATTAAAAAATTCAATTTTTCTATATGAAAAACTAAAAACCCATTTTCTAGCTAAACTAAGCGTCCTACAGGCAAAAGGACAAAAATCTGTGATCACTTATAAAATTCATAAAAAAGGATTTTTTTATTAAAAAATTCAATTTTTCTATATGAAAAACTAAAAACCCATTTTCTAGCTAAACTAAGCGTCCTACAGGCAAAAGGACAAAAATCTGTGATCACTTATAAAATTCATAAAAAAGGATTTTTTATTAAAAAATTCAATTTTTCTATATGAAAAACTAAAAACCAATTTTCTAGCAAAACTAAGCGTCCTACAGGCAAAAGGACAAAAATCTGTGATCACTTATAAAATTCATAAAAAAGGATTTTTTTATTAAAAAATTCAATTTTTCTATATGAACAACTAAAAACCCATTTTCTAGCTAAACTAAGCGTCCTACAGGCAAAAGGACAAAAATCTGTGATCACTTATAAAATTCATAAAAAAGGATTTTTTATTAAAAAATTCAATTTTTCTATATGAAAAACTAAAAACCCATTTTCTAGCTAAACTAAGCGTCCTACAGGCAAAAGGACAAAAATCTGTGATCACTTATAAAATTCATAAAAAAGGATTTTTTTATTAAAAAATTCAATTTTTCTATATGAAAAACTAAAAACCCATTTTCTAGCTAAACTAAGCGTCCTACAGGCAAAAGGACAAAAATCTGTGATCACTTATAAAATTCATAAAAAAGGATTTTTTATTAAAAAATTCAATTTTTCTATATGAAAAACTAAAAACCAATTTTCTAGCAAAACTAAGCGTCCTACAGGCAAAAGGACAAAAATCTGTGATCACTTATAAAATTCATAAAAAAGGATTTTTTATTAAAAAATTCAATTTTTCTATATGAAAAACTAAAAACCCATTTTCTAGCTAAACTAAGCGTCCTACAGGCAAAAGGACAAAAATCTGTGATCACTTATAAAATTCATAAAAAAGGATTTTTTTATTAAAAAATTCAATTTTTCTATATGAAAAACTAAAAACCCATTTTCTAGCTAAACTAAGCGTCCTACAGGCAAAAGGACAAAAATCTGTGATCACTTATAAAATTCATAAAAAAGGATTTTTTATTAAAAAATTCAATTTTTCTATATGAAAAACTAAAAACCCATTTTTTAGCTAAACTAAGCGTCCTACAGGCAAAAGGACAAAAATCTGTGATCACTTATAAAATTCATAAAAAAGGATTTTTTATTAAAAAATTCAATTTTTCTATATGAAAAACTAAAAACCAATTTTCTAGCAAAACTAAGCGTCCTACAGGCAAAAGGACAAAAATCTGTGATCACTTATAAAATTCATAAAAAAGGATTTTTTATTAAAAAATTCAATTTTTCTATATGAAAAACTAAAAACCCATTTTCTAGCTAAACTAAGCGTCCTACAGGCAAAAGGACAAAAATCTGTGATCACTTATAAAATTCATAAAAAAGGATTTTTTATTAAAAAATTCAATTTTTCTATATGAAAAACTAAAAACCCATTTTCTAGCTAAACTAAGCGTCCTACAGGCAAAAGGACAAAAATCTGTGATCACTTATAAAATTCATAAAAAAGGATTTTTTTATTAAAAAATTCAATTTTCCTATATGAAAAACTAAAAACCCATTTTCTAGCTAAACTAAGCGTCCTACAGGCAAAAGGACAAAAATCTGTGATCACTTATACAATTCATAAAAAAGGATTTTTTATTAAAAAATTCAATTTTTCTATATGAAAAACTAAAAACCCATTTTTTAGCTAAACTAAGCGTCCTACAGGCAAAAGGACAAAATTCTGTGATCACTTATAAAATTCATAAAAAAGGATTTTTTATTAAAAAATTCAATTTTTCTATATGAAAAACTAAAAACCCATTTTCTAGCTAAACTAAGCGTCCTACAGGATGTAAAACTAAAAACCCATTTTCTAGCTAAACTAAGCGTCCTACAGGCAAAAGGACAAAAATCTGTGATCACTTATAAAATTCATAAAAAAGGATTTTTTTATTAAAAAATTCAATTTTTCTATATGAAAAACTAAAAACCCATTTTCTAGCTAAACTAAGCGTCCTACAGGCAAAAGGACAAAAATCTGTGATCACTTATAAAATTCATAAAAAAGGATTTTTTATTAAAAAATTCAATTTTTCTATATGAAAAACTAAAAACCCATTTTTTAGCTAAACTAAGCGTCCTACAGGCAAAAGGACAAAAATCTGTGATCACTTATAAAATTCATAAAAAAGGATTTTTTATTAAAAAATTCAATTTTTCTATATGAAAAACTAAAAACCCATTTTCTAGCTAAACTAAGCGTCCTACAGGCAAAAGGACAAAAATCTGTGATCACTTATAAAATTCATAAAAAAGGATTTTTTATTAAAAATTCAATTTTTCTATATGAAAAACTAAAAACCCATTTTCTAGCTAAACTAAGCGTCCTACAGGCAAAAGGACAAAAATCTGTGATCACTTATAAAATTCATAAAAAAGGATTTTTTATTAAAAAATTCAATTTTTCTATATGAAAAACTAAAAACCCATTTTCTAGCTAAACTAAGCGTCCTACAGGCAAAAGGACAAAAATCTGTGATCACTTATAAAATTCATAAAAAAGGATTTTTTTATTAAAAAATTCAATTTTTCTATATGAAAAACTAAAAACCCATTTTCTAGCTAAACTAAGCGTCCTACAGGATGTAAAACTAAAAACCCATTTTCTAGCTAAACTAAGCGTCCTACAGGCAAAAGGACAAAAATCTGTGATCACTTATAAAATTCATAAAAAAGGATTTTTTTATTAAAAAATTCAATTTTTCTATATGAAAAACTAAAAACCCATTTTCTAGCTAAACTAAGCGTCCTACAGGCAAAAGGACAAAAATCTGTGATCACTTATAAAATTCATAAAAAAGGATTTTTTATTAAAAAATTCAATTTTTCTATATGAAAAACTAAAAACCCATTTTCTAGCTAAACTAAGCGTCCTACAGGCAAAAGGACAAAAATCTGTGATCACTTATAAAATTCATAAAAAAGGATTTTTTATTAAAAAATTCAATTTTTCTATATGAAAAACTAACAACCCATTTTCTAGCTAAACTAAGCGTCCTACAGGCAAAAGGACAAAAATCTGTGATCACTTATAAAATTCATAAAAAAGGATTTTTTATTAAAAAATTCGATTTTTTGTATGAAAAACTAAAAACCCATTTTCTAGCTAAACTAAGCGTCCTACAGGCTAAAGGACAAAAATCTGTGATCACTTATAAAATTCATAAAAAAGGATTTTTTATTAAAAAATTCAATTTTTCTATATGAAAAACTAAAAACCCATTTTCTAGCTAAACTAAGCGTCCTACAGGCAAAAGGACAAAAATCTGTGATCACTTATAAAATTCATAAAAAAGGATTTTTTATTAAAAAATTCAATTTTTCTATATGAAAAACTAAAAACCCATTTTCTTGCTAAACTAAGCGTCCTACAGGCAAAAGGACAAAAATCTGTGATCACTTATAAAATTCATAAAAAAGGATTTTTTATTAAAAAATTCAATTTTTCTATATGAAAAACTAAAAACCCATTTTCTAGCTAAACTAAGCGTCCTACAGGCAAAAGGACAAAAATCTGTGATCACTTATAAAATTCATAAAAAAGGATTTTTTATTAAAAAATTCAATTTTTCTATATGAAAAACTAAAAACCCATTTTCTAGCTAAACTAAGCGTCCTACAGGCAAAAGGACAAAAATCTGTGATCACTTATAAAATTCATAAAAAAGGATTTTTTTATTAAAAAATTCAATTTTTCTATATGAAAAACTAAAAACCCATTTTCTAGCTAAACTAAGCGTCCTACAGGCAAAAGGACAAAAATCTGTGATCACTTATAAAATTCATAAAAAAGGATTTTTTATTAAAAAATTCAATTTTTCTATATGAAAAACTAAAAACCCATTTTTTAGCTAAACTAAGCGTCCTACAGGCAAAAGGACAAAAATCTGTGATCACTTATAAAATTCATAAAAAAGGATTTTTTATTAAAAAATTCAATTTTTCTATATGAAAAACTAAAAACCCATTTTCTAGCTAAACTAAGCGTCCTACAGGCAAAAGGACAAAAATCTGTGATCACTTATAAAATTCATAAAAAAGGATTTTTTATTAAAAATTCAATTTTTCTATATGAAAAACTAAAAACCCATTTTCTAGCTAAACTAAGCGTCCTACAGGCAAAAGGACAAAAATCTGTGATCACTTATAAAATTCATAAAAAAGGATTTTTTATTAAAAAATTCAATTTTTCTATATGAAAAACTAAAAACCCATTTTCTAGCTAAACTAAGCGTCCTACAGGCAAAAGGACAAAAATCTGTGATCACTTATAAAATTCATAAAAAAGGATTTTTTTATTAAAAAATTCAATTTTTCTATATGAAAAACTAAAAACCCATTTTCTAGCTAAACTAAGCGTCCTACAGGCAAAAGGACAAAAATCTGTGATCACTTATAAAATTCATAAAAAAGGATTTTTTATTAAAAAATTCAATTTTTCTATATGAAAAACTAAAAACCAATTTTCTAGCAAAACTAAGCGTCCTACAGGCAAAAGGACAAAAATCTGTGATCACTTATAAAATTCATAAAAAAGGATTTTTTTATTAAAAAATTCAATTTTTCTATATGAAAAACTAAAAACCCATTTTCTAGCTAAACTAAGCGTCCTACAGGCAAAAGGACAAAAATCTGTGATCACTTATAAAATTCATAAAAAAGGATTTTTTATTAAAAAATTCAATTTTTCTATATGAAAAACTAAAAACCAATTTTCTAGCAAAACTAAGCGTCCTACAGGCAAAAGGACAAAAATCTGTGATCACTTATAAAATTCATAAAAAAGGATTTTTTTATTAAAAAATTCAATTTTTCTATATGAACAACTAAAAACCCATTTTCTAGCTAAACTAAGTGTCCTACAGGCAAAAGGACAAAAATCTGTGATCACTTATAAAATTCATAAAAAAGGATTTTTTATTAAAAAAGTCAATTTTTCTATATGAAAAACTAAAAACCCATTTTCTAGCTAAACTAAGCGTCCTACAGGCAAAAGGACAAAAATCTGTGATCACTTATAAAATTCATAAAAAAGGATTTTTTATTAAAAAATTCAATTTTTCTATATGAAAAACTAAAAACCCATTTTCTAGCTAAACTAAGCGTCCTACAGGCAAAAGGACAAAAATCTGGGATCACTTATAAAATTCATAAAAAAGGATTTGTTATTAAAAAATTCAATTTTTCTATATGAAAAACTAAAAACCCATTTTCTAGCTAAACTAAGCGTCCTACAGGCAAAAGGACAAAAATCTGTGATCACTTATAAAATTCATAAAAAAGGATTTTTTTTATTAAAAAATTCAATTTTTCTATATGAAAAACTAAAAACCCATTTTCTAGCTAAACTAAGCGTCCTACAGGCAAAAGGACAAAAATCTGTGATCACTTATAAAATTCATAAAAAAGGATTTTTTATTAAAAAATTCAATTTTTCTATATGAAAAACTAAAAACCCATTTTTTAGCTAAACTAAGCGTCCTACAGGCAAAAGGACAAAAATCTGTGATCACTTATAAAATTCATAAAAAAGGATTTTTTATTAAAAAATTCAATTTTTCTATATGAAAAACTAAAAACCCATTTTCTAGCTAAACTAAGCGTCCTACAGGCAAAAGGACAAAAATCTGTGATCACTTATAAAATTCATAAAAAAGGATTTTTTATTAAAAAATTCAATTTTTCTATATGAAAAACTAAAAACCCATTTTCTAGCTAAACTAAGCGTCCTACAGGATGTAAAACTAAAAACCCATTTTCTAGCTAAACTAAGCGTCCTACAGGCAAAAGGACAAAAATCTGTGATCACTTATAAAATTCATAAAAAAGGATTTTTTATTAAAAAATTCAATTTTTCTATATGAAAAACTAAAAACCCATTTTCTAGCTAAACTAATCGTCCTACAGGCTAAAGGACAAAAATCTGTGATCACTTATAAAATTCATAAAAAAGGATTTTTTATTAAAAAATTCAATTTTTCTATATGAAAAACTAAAAACCCATTTTCTAGCTAAACTAAGCGTCCTACAGGCAAAAGGACAAAAATCTGTGATCACTTATAAAATTCATAAAAAAGGATTTTTTATTAAAAAATTCAATTTTTCTATATGAAAAACTAAAAACCCATTTTCTAGCTAAACTAAGCGTCCTACAGGCAAAAGGACAAAAATCTGTGATCACTTATAAAATTCATAAAAAAGGATTTTTTATTAAAAAATTCAATTTTTCTATATGAAAAACTAAAAACCCATTTTCTAGCTAAACTAAGCGTCCTACAGGCAAAAGGACAAAAATCTGTGATCACTTATAAAATTCATAAAAAAGGATTTTTTATTAAAAAATTCGATTTTTTGTATGAAAAACTAAAAACCCATTTTCTAGCTAAACTAAGCGTCCTACAGGCTAAAGGACAAAAATCTGTGATCACTTATAAAATTCATAAAAAAGGATTTTTTATTAAAAAATTCAATTTTTCTATATGAAAAACTAAAAACCCATTTTCTAGCTAAACTAAGCGTCCTACAGGCAAAAGGACAAAAATCTGTGATCACTTATAAAATTCATAAAAAAGGATTTTTTATTAAAAAATTCAATTTTTCTATATGAAAAACTAAAAACCCATTTTCTTGCTAAACTAAGCGTCCTACAGGCAAAAGGACAAAAATCTGTGATCACTTATAAAATTCATAAAAAAGGATTTTTTATTAAAAAATTCAATTTTTCTATAT
This sequence comes from Phasia obesa, assembly GCA_949628195.1. Taxonomy (NCBI): domain Eukaryota; kingdom Metazoa; phylum Arthropoda; class Insecta; order Diptera; family Tachinidae; genus Phasia; species Phasia obesa. Next base: position 142,260,899 of record OX451218.1, on the reverse strand, counting down.
GAAAAACTAAAAACCCATTTTCTAGCTAAACTAAGCGTCCTACAGGCAAAAGGACAAAAATCTGTGATCACTTATAAAATTCATAAAAAAGGATTTTTTATTAAAAAATTCAATTTTTCTATATGAAAAACTAAAAACCCATTTTCTAGCTAAACTAAGCGTCCTACAGGCAAAAGGACAAAAATCTGTGATCACTTATAAAATTCATAAAAAAGGATTTTTTTATTAAAAAATTCAATTTTTCTATATGAAAAACTAAAAACCCATTTTCTAGCTAAACTAAGCGTCCTACAGGCAAAAGGACAAAAATCTGTGATCACTTATAAAATTCATAAAAAAGGATTTTTTATTAAAAAATTCAATTTTTCTATATGAAAAACTAAAAACCCATTTTTTAGCTAAACTAAGCGTCCTACAGGCAAAAGGACAAAAATCTGTGATCACTTATAAAATTCATAAAAAAGGATTTTTTATTAAAAAATTCAATTTTTCTATATGAAAAACTAAAAACCCATTTTCTAGCTAAACTAAGCGTCCTACAGGCAAAAGGACAAAAATCTGTGATCACTTATAAAATTCATAAAAAAGGATTTTTTATTAAAAAATTCAATTTTTCTATATGAAAAACTAAAAACCCATTTTCTAGCTAAACTAAGCGTCCTACAGGCAAAAGGACAAAAATCTGTGATCACTTATAAAATTCATAAAAAAGGATTTTTTTATTAAAAAATTCAATTTTTCTATATGAAAAACTAAAAACCCATTTTCTAGCTAAACTAAGCGTCCTACAGGCAAAAGGACAAAAATCTGTGATCACTTATAAAATTCATAAAAAAGGATTTTTTATTAAAAAATTCAATTTTTCTATATGAAAAACTAAAAACCAATTTTCTAGCAAAACTAAGCGTCCTACAGGCAAAAGGACAAAAATCTGTGATCACTTATAAAATTCATAAAAAAGGATTTTTTATTAAAAAATTCAATTTTTCTATATGAAAAACTAAAAACCCATTTTCTAGCTAAACTAAGCGTCCTACAGGCAAAAGGACAAAAATCTGTGATCACTTATAAAATTCATAAAAAAGGATTTTTTTATTAAAAAATTCAATTTTTCTATATGAAAAACTAAAAACCCATTTTCTAGCTAAACTAAGCGTCCTACAGGCAAAAGGACAAAAATCTGTGATCACTTATAAAATTCATAAAAAAGGATTTTTTATTAAAAAATTCAATTTTTCTATATGAAAAACTAAAAACCAATTTTCTAGCTAAACTAAGCGTCCTACAGGCAAAAGGACAAAAATCTGGGATCACTTATAAAATTCATAAAAAAGGATTTGTTATTAAAAAATTCAATTTTTCTATATGAAAAACTAAAAACCCATTTTCTAGCTAAACTAAGCGTCCTACAGGCAAAAGGACAAAAATCTGTGATCACTTATAAAATTCATAAAAAAGGATTTTTTATTAAAAAATTCAATTTTTCTATATGAAAAACTAAAAACCCATTTTTTAGCTAAACTAAGCGTCCTACAGGCAAAAGGACAAAAATCTGTGATCACTTATAAAATTCATAAAAAAGGATTTTTTATTAAAAAATTCAATTTTTCTATATGAAAAACTAAAAACCCATTTTCTAGCTAAACTAAGCGTCCTACAGGCAAAAGGACAAAAATCTGTGATCACTTATAAAATTCATAAAAAAGGATTTTTTATTAAAAATTCAATTTTTCTATATGAAAAACTAAAAACCCATTTTCTAGCTAAACTAAGCGTCCTACAGGCAAAAGGACAAAAATCTGTGATCACTTATAAAATTCATAAAAAAGGATTTTTTATTAAAAAATTCAATTTTTCTATATGAAAAACTAAAAACCCATTTTCTAGCTAAACTAAGCGTCCTACAGGCAAAAGGACAAAAATCTGTGATCACTTATAAAATTCATAAAAAAGGATTTTTTATTAAAAAATTCAATTTTTCTATATGAAAAACTAAAAACCCATTTTCTAGCTAAACTAAGCGTCCTACAGGCAAAAGGACAAAAATCTGTGATCACTTATAAAATTCATAAAAAAGGATTTTTTATTAAAAAATTCAATTTTTCTATATGAAAAACTAAAAACCCATTTTCTAGCTAAACTAAGCGTCCTACAGGCAAAAGGACAAAAATCTGTGATCACTTATAAAATTCATAAAAAAGGATTTTTTATTAAAAAATTCAATTTTTCTATATGAAAAACTAAAAACCCATTTTTTAGCTAAACTAAGCGTCCTACAGGCAAAAGGACAAAAATCTGTGATCACTTATAAAATTCATAAAAAAGGATTTTTTATTAAAAAATTCAATTTTTCTATATGAAAAACTAAAAACCCATTTTCTAGCTAAACTAAGCGTCCTACAGGCAAAAGGACAAAAATCTGTGATCACTTATAAAATTCATAAAAAAGGATTTTTTATTAAAAAATTCAATTTTTCTATATGAAAAACTAAAAACCCATTTTCTAGCTAAACTAAGCGTCCTACAGGCAAAAGGACAAAAATCTGTGATCACTTATAAAATTCATAAAAAAGGATTTTTTATTAAAAAATTCAATTTTTCTATATGAAAAACTAAAAACCCATTTTCTAGCTAAACTAAGCGTCCTACAGGCAAAAGGACAAAAATCTGTGATCACTTATAAAATTCATAAAAAAGGATTTTTTTATTAAAAAATTCAATTTTTCTATATGAAAAACTAAAAACCCATTTTCTAGCTAAACTAAGCGTCCTACGGGCAAAAGGACAAAAATCTGTGATCACTTATAAAATTCATAAAAAAGGATTTTTTTATTAAAAAATTCAATTTTTCTATATGAAAAACTAAAAACCCATTTTCTAGCTAAACTAAGCGTCTTACAGGCAAAAGGACAAAAATCTGTGATCACTTATAAAAATCATAAAAAAGGATTTTTTTTATTAAAAAATTCAATTTTTCTATATGAAAAACTAAAAACCCATTTTCTAGCTAAACTAAGCGTCCTACAGGCAAAAGGACAAAAATCTGTGATCACTTATAAAATTCATAAAAAAGGATTTTTTTATTAAAAAATTCAATTTTTCTATATGAAAAACTAAAAACCCATTTTCTAGCTAAACTAAGCGTCCTACAGGCAAAAGGACAAAAATCTGTGATCACTTATAAAATTCATAAAAAAGGATTTTTTTATTAAAAAATTCAATTTTTCTATATGAAAAACTAAAAACCCATTTTCTAGCTAAACTAAGCGTCCTACAGGCAAAAGGACAAAAATCTGTGATCACTTATAAAATTCATAAAAAAGGATTTTTTTTATTAAAAAATTCAATTTTTCTATATGAAAAACTAAAAACCCATTTTCTAGCTAAACTAAGCGTCCTACAGGCAAAAGGGCAAAAATCTGTGATCACTTATAAAATTCATAAAAAAGAATTTTTTTATTAAAAAATTCAATTTTTCTATATGAAAAACTAAAAACCCATTTGCTAGCTAAACTAAGCGTCCTACAGGCAAAAGGACAAAAATCTGTGATCACTTATAAAATTCATAAAAAAGGATTTTTTTATTAAAAAATTCAATTTTTCTATATGAAAAACTAAAAACCCATTTTCTAGCTAAACTAAGCGTCCTACAGGCAAAAGGACAAAAATCTGTGATCACTTATAAAATTCATAAAAAAGGATTTTTTATTAAAAAATTCAATTTTTCTATATGAAAAACTAAAAACCCATTTTCTAGCTAAACTAAGCGTCCTACAGGCAAAAGGACAAAATCTGTGATCACTTATAAAATTCATAAAAAAGGATTTTTTTATTAAAAAATTCAATTTTTCTATATGAAAAACTAAAAACCCATTTTCTAGCTAAACTAAGCGTCCTACAGGCAAAAGGCCAAAAATCTGTGATCACTTATAAAATTCATAAAAAAGGATTTTTTTATTAAAAAATTCAATTTTTCTATATGAAAAACTAAAAACCCATTTTCTAGCTAAACTAAGCGTCCTACAGGCAAAAGGCCAAAAATCTGTGATCACTTATAAAATTCATAAAAAAGGATTTTTTATTAAAAATTCGATTTTTTGTATGAAAAACTAAAAACCCATTTTCTAGCTAAACTAAGCGTCCTACAGGCAAAAGGACAAAAATCTGTGATCACTTATAAAATTCATAAAAAAGGATTTTTTATTAAAAAATTCAATTTTTCTATATGAAAAACTAAAAACCCATTTTTTAGCTAAACTAAGCGTCCTACAGGCAAAAGGACAAAAATCTGTGATCACTTATAAAATTCATAAAAAAGGATTTTTTATTAAAAAATTCAATTTTTCTATATGAAAAACTAAAAACCCATTTTCTAGCTAAACTAAGCGTCCTACAGGCAAAAGAGGACAAAAATCTGTGATCACTTATAAAATTCATAAAAAAGGATTTTTTATTAAAAAATTCAATTTTTCTATATGAAAAACTAAAAACCCATTTTCTAGCTAAACTAAGCGTCCTACAGGCAAAAGGACAAAAATCTGTGATCACTTATAAAATTCATAAAAAAGGATTTTTTATTAAAAAATTCAATTTTTCTATATGAAAAACTAAAAACCCATTTTCTAGCTAAACTAAGCGTCCTACAGGCAAAAGGACAAAAATCTGTGATCACTTATAAAATTCATAAAAAAGGATTTTTTATTAAAAAATTCAATTTTTCTATATGAAAAACTAAAAACCCATTTTCTAGCTAAACTAAGCGTCCTACAGGCAAAAGGACAAAAATCTGTGATCACTTATAAAATTCATAAAAAAGGATTTTTTATTAAAAAATTCAATTTTTCTATATGAAAAACTAAAAACCCATTTTCTAGCTAAACTAAGCGTCCTACAGGCAAAAGGACAAAAATCTGTGATCACTTATAAAATTCATAAAAAAGGATTTTTTTATTAAAAAATTCAATTTTTCTATATGAAAAACTAAAAACCCATTTTCTAGCTAAACTAAGCGTCCTACGGGCAAAAGGACAAAAATCTGTGATCACTTATAAAATTCATAAAAAAGGATTTTTTTATTAAAAAATTCAATTTTTCTATATGAAAAACTAAAAACCCATTTTCTAGCTAAACTAAGCGTCTTACAGGCAAAAGGACAAAAATCTGTGATCACTTATAAAAATCATAAAAAAGGATTTTTTTTATTAAAAAATTCAATTTTTCTATATGAAAAACTAAAAACCCATTTTCTAGCTAAACTAAGCGTCCTACAGGCAAAAGGACAAAAATCTGTGATCACTTATAAAATTCATAAAAAAGGATTTTTTTATTAAAAAATTCAATTTTTCTATATGAAAAACTAAAAACCCATTTTCTAGCTAAACTAAGCGTCCTACAGGCAAAAGGACAAAAATCTGTGATCACTTATAAAATTCATAAAAAAGGATTTTTTTATTAAAAAATTCAATTTTTCTATATGAAAAACTAAAAACCCATTTTCTAGCTAAACTAAGCGTCCTACAGGCAAAAGGACAAAAATCTGTGATCACTTATAAAATTCATAAAAAAGGATTTTTTTTTATTAAAAAATTCAATTTTTCTATATGAAAAACTAAAAACCCATTTTCTAGCTAAACTAAGCGTCCTACAGGCAAAAGGGCAAAAATCTGTGATCACTTATAAAATTCATAAAAAAGAATTTTTTTATTAAAAAATTCAATTTTTCTATATGAAAAACTAAAAACCCATTTTCTAGCTAAACTAAGCGTCCTACAGGCAAAAGGACAAAAATCTGTGATCACTTATAAAATTCATAAAAAAGGATTTTTTTATTAAAAAATTCAATTTTTCTATATGAAAAACTAAAAACCCATTTTCTAGCTAAACTAAGCGTCCTACAGGCAAAAGGACAAAAATCTGTGATCACTTATAAAATTCATAAAAAAGGATTTTTTTATTAAAAAATTCAATTTTTCTATATGAAAAACTAAAAACCCATTTTCTAGCTAAACTAAGCGTCCTACAGGCAAAAGGACAAAATCTGTGATCACTTATAAAATTCATAAAAAAGGATTTTTTTATTAAAAAATTCAATTTTTCTATATGAAAAACTAAAAACCCATTTTCTAGCTAAACTAAGCGTCCTACAGGCAAAAGGCCAAAAATCTGTGATCACTTATAAAATTCATAAAAAAGGATTTTTTATTAAAAAATTCGATTTTTTGTATGAAAAACTAAAAACCCATTTTCTAGCTAAACTAAGCGTCCTACAGGCAAAAGGACAAAAATCTGTGATCACTTATAAAATTCATAAAAAAGGATTTTTTTATTAAAAAATTCAATTTTTCTATATGAAAAACTAAAAACCCATTTTCTAGCTAAACTAAGCGTCCTACAGGCAAAAGGACAAAAATCTGTGATCACTTATAAAATTCATAAAAAAGAATTTTTTTATTAAAAAATTCAATTTTTCTATATGAAAAACTAAAAACCCATTTTCTAGCTAAACTAAGCGTCCTACAGGCAAAAGGACAAAAATCTGTGATCACTTATAAAATTCATAAAAAAGGATTTTTTTATTAAAAAATTCAATTTTTCTATATGAAAAACTAAAAACCCATTTTCTAGCTAAACTAAGCGTCCTACAGGCAAAAGGACAAAAATCTGTGATCACTTATAAAATTCATAAAAAAGGATTTTTTTATTAAAAAATTCAATTTTTCTATATGAAAAACTAAAAACCCATTTTCTACCTAAACTAAGCGTCCTACAGGCAAAAGGACAAAAATCTGTGATCACTTATAAAATTCATAAAAAAGAATTTTTTTATTAAAAAATTCAATTTTTCTATATGAAAAACTAAAAACCCATTTTCTAGCTAAACTAAGCGTCCTACAGGCAAAAGGACAAAAATCTGTGATCACGTATAAAATTCATAAAAAAGGATATTTTATTAAAAAATTCAATTTTTCTATATGAAAAACTAAAAACCCATTTTCTAGCTAAACTAAGCGTCCTACAGGCAAAAGGACAAAAATCTGTGATCACTTATAAAATTCATAAAAAAGGATTTTTTATTAAAAAATTCGATTTTTTGTATGAAAAACTAAAAACCCATTTTCTAGCTAAACTAAGCGTCCTACAGGCAAAAGGACAAAAATCTGTGATCACTTATAAAATTCATAAAAAAGGATTTTTTTATTAAAAAATTCAATTTTTCTATATGAAAAACTAAAAACCCATTTTCTAGCTAAACTAAGCGTCCTACAGGCAAAAGGACAAAAATCTGTGATCACTTATAAAATTCATAAAAAAGAATTTTTTTATTAAAAAATTCAATTTTTCTATATGAAAAACTAAAAACCCATTTTCTAGCTAAACTAAGCGTCCTACAGGCAAAAGGACAAAAATCTGTGATCACTTATAAAATTCATAAAAAAGATTTTTTATTAAAAAATTCCATTTTTCTATATGAAAAACTAAAATCCCATTTTCTAGCTAAACGAAGCGTCCTACAGGCAAAAGGACAAAAATCTATGATCACTTATAAAATTCATAAAAAAAGATTTTTTATTAAAAAATTCGATTTTTTGTATGAAAAACTAAAAACCCATTTTCTAGCTAAACTAAGCGTCCTACAGGCAAAAGGACAAAAATCTGTGATCACTTATAAAATTCATAAAAAAGGATTTTTTTTATTAAAAAATTCAATTTTTCTATATGAAAAACTAAAAACCCATTTTCTAGCTAAACTAAGCGTCCTACAGGCAAAAGGACAAAAATCTGTGATCACTTATAAAATTCATAAAAAAGGATTTTTTTTATTAAAAAATTCGATTTTTTGTATGAAAAACTAAAAACCCATTTTCTAGCTAAACTAAGCGTCCTACAGGCAAAAGGACAAAAATCTGTGATCACTTATAAAATTCATAAAAAAGGATTTTTTTTATTAAAAAATTCAATTTTTCTATATGAAAAACTAAAAACCCATTTTCTAGCTAAAGCGTCCTACAGGCAAAAGAACAAAAATCTGTGATCACTTATAAAATTCATAAAAAAGGATTTTTTTTATTAAAAAATTCAATTTTTCTATATGAAAAACTAAAAACCCATTTTCTAGCTAAACTAAGCGTCCTACAGGCAAAAGGACAAAAATCTGTGATCACTTATAAAATTCATAAAAAAGGATTTTTTATTAGAAAATTCAATTTTTCTATATGAAAAACTAAAAACCCATTTTCTAGCTAAACTAAGCGTCCTACAGGCAAAAGGACAAAAATCTGTGATCACTTATAAAATTCATAAAAAAGATTTTTTATTAAAAAATTCCATTTTTCTATATGAAAAACTAAAATCCCATTTTCTAGCTAAACGAAGCGTCCTACAGGCAAAAGGACAAAAATCTATGATCACTTATAAAATTCATAAAAAAAGATTTTTTATTAAAAAATTCGATTTTTTGTATGAAAAACTAAAAACCCATTTTCTAGCTAAACTAAGCGTCCTACAGGCAAAAGGACAAAAATCTGTGATCACTTATAAAATTCATAAAAAAGGATTTTTTTTATTAAAAAATTCAATTTTTCTATATGAAAAACTAAAAACCCATTTTCTAGCTAAACTAAGCGTCCTACAGGCAAAAGGACAAAAATCTGTGATCACTTATAAAATTCATAAAAAAGGATTTTTTATTAGAAAATTCAATTTTTCTATATGAAAAACTAAAAACCCATTTTCTAGCTAAAGCGTCCTACAGGCAAAAGAACAAAAATCTGTGATCACTTATAAAATTCATAAAAAAGGATTTTTTTTATTAAAAAATTCAATTTTTCTATATGAAAAACTAAAAACCCATTTTCTAGCTAAGCTAAGCGTCCTACAGGCAAAAGGACAAAAATCTGTGATCACTTATAAAATTCATAAAAAAGGATTTTTTATTAGAAAATTCATTTTTCTATATGAAAAACTAAAAACCCATTTTCTAGCTAAACTAAGCGTTCTACAGGCAAAAGGACAAAAATCTGTGATCACTTATAAAATTCATAAAAAAGATTTTTTATTAAAAAATTCCATTTTTCTATATGAAAAACTAAAATCCCATTTTCTAGCTAAACTAAGCGTCCTACAGGCAAAAGGACAAAAATCTGTGATCACTTATAAAATTCATAAAAAAGGATTTTTTATTAGAAAATTCAATTTTTCTATATGAAAAACTAAAAACCCATTTTCTAGCTAAAGCGTCCTACAGGCAAAAGAACAAAAATCTGTGATTACTTATAAAATTCATAAAAAAGGATTTTTTTATTAAAAAATTCAATTTTTCTATATGAAAAACTAAAAACCCATTTTCTAGCTAAACTAAGCGTCCTACAGACAAAAGGACAAAAATCTGTGATCACTTATAAAATTCATAAAAAAGGATTTTTTATTAGAAAATTCAATTTTTCTATATGAAAAACTAAAAACCCATTTTCTAGCTAAACTAAGCGTCCTACAGGCAAAAGGACAAAAATCTGTGATCACTTATAAAATTCATAAAAAAGATTTTTTATTAAAAAATTCCATTTTTCTATATGAAAAACTAAAAACCTATTTTCTAGCTAAACGAAGCGTCCTACAGGCAAAAGGACAAAAATCTATGATCACTTATAAAATTCATAAAAAAAGATTTTTTATTAAAAAATTCGATTTTTTGTATGAAAAACTAAAAACCCATTTTCTAGCTAAACGAAGCGTCCTACAGGCAAAAGGACAAAAATCTATGATCTCTTATAAAATTCATAAAAAAAGATTTTTTATTAAAAAATTCGATTTTTTGTATGAAAAACTAAAAACCCATTTTCTAGCTAAACTAAGCGTCCTACAGACAAAAGGACAAAAATCTGTGATCACTTATAAAATTCATAAAAAAGGATTTTTTATTAGAAAATTCAATTTTTCTATATGAAAAACTAAAAACCCATTTTCTAGCTAAACTAAGCGTCCTACAGGCAAAAGGACAAAAATCTGTGATCACTTATAAAATTCATAAAAAAGATTTTTTATTAAAAAATTCCATTTTTCTATATGAAAAACTAAAATCCCATTTTCTAGCTAAACGAAGCGTCCTACAGGCAAAAGGACAAAAATCTATGATCACTTATAAAATTCATAAAAAAAGATTTTTTATTAAAAAATTCGATTTTTTGTATGAAAAACTAAAAACCCATTTTCTAGCTAAACTAAGCGTCCTATAGGCAAAAGGACAAAAATCTGTGATCACTTATAAAATTCATAAAAAAGGATTTTTTTATTAAAAATTCAATTTTTCTATATGAAAAACTAAATACCCATTTTCTAGCTAAACTAAGCGTCCTACAGGCAAAAGGACAAAAATCTGTGATCACTTATAAAATTCATAAAAAAGATTTTTTATTAAAAAATTCAATTTTTCTATATGAAAAACTAAAAACCCATTTTCTAGCTAAACTAAGCGTCCTACAGGCAAAAGGACAAAAATCTGTGATCACTTATAAAATTCATAAAAAAGGATTTTTTATTAAAAAATTCAATTTTTCTATATGAAAAACTAAAAACCCATTTTCTAGCTAAACTAAGCGTCCTACAGGCAAAAGGACAAAAATCTGTGATCACTTATAAAATTCATAAAAAAGGATTTTTTTATTAAAAAATTCAATTTTTCTATATGAAAAACTAAAAACCCATTTTCTAGCTAAACTAAGCGTCCTACAGGCAAAAGGACAAAAATCTGTGATCACTTATAAAATTCATAAAAAAGGATTTTTTATTAAAAAATTCGATTTTTTGTATGAAAAACTAAAAACCCATTTTCTAGCTAAACTAAGCGTCCTACAGGCTAAAGGACAAAAATCTGTGATCACTTATAAAATTCATAAAAAAGGATTTTTTATTAAAAAATTCAATTTTTCTATATGAAAAACTAAAAACCCATTTTCTAGCTAAACTAAGCGTCCTACAGGCAAAAGGACAAAAATCTGTGATCACTTATAAAATTCATAAAAAAGGATTTTTTATTAAAAAATTCAATTTTTCTATATGAAAAACTAAATACCCATTTTCTAGCTAAACTAAGCGTCCTACAGGCAAAAGGACAAAAATCTGTGATCACTTATAAAATTCATAAAAAAGATTTTTTATTAAAAAATTCAATTTTTCTATATGAAAAACTAAAAACCCATTTTCTAGCTAAACTAAGCGTCCTACAGGCAAAAGGACAAAAATCTGTGATCACTTATAAAATTCATAAAAAAGATTTTTTATTAAAAAATTCCATTTTTCTATATGAAAAACTAAAATCCCATTTTCTAGCTAAACGAAGCGTCCTACAGGCAAAAGGACAAAAATCTATGATCACTTATAAAATTCATAAAAAAAGATTTTTTATTAAAAAATTCGATTTTTTGTATGAAAAACTAAAAACCCATTTTCTAGCTAAACTAAGCGTCCTACAGGCAAAAGGACAAAAATCTGTGATCACTTATAAAATTCATAAAAAAGGATTTTTTTTATTAAAAAATTCAATTTTTCTATATGAAAAACTAAAAACCCATTTTCTAGCTAAACTAAGCGTCCTACAGGCAAAAGGACAAAAATCTGTGATCACTTATAAAATTCATAAAAAAGGATTTTTTTTATTAAAAAATTCGATTTTTTGTATGAAAAACTAAAAACCCATTTTCTAGCTAAACTAAGCGTCCTACAGGCAAAAGGACAAAAATCTGTGATCACTTATAAAATTCATAAAAAAGGATTTTTTTTATTAAAAAATTCAATTTTTCTATATGAAAAACTAAAAACCCATTTTCTAGCTAAAGCGTCCTACAGGCAAAAGAACAAAAATCTGTGATCACTTATAAAATTCATAAAAAAGGATTTTTTTTATTAAAAAATTCAATTTTTCTATATGAAAAACTAAAAACCCATTTTCTAGCTAAACTAAGCGTCCTACAGGCAAAAGGACAAAAATCTGTGATCACTTATAAAATTCATAAAAAAGGATTTTTTATTAAAAAATTCAATTTTTCTATATGAAAAACTAAAAACCCATTTTCTAGCTAAACTAAGCGTCCTACAGGCAAAAGGACAAAAATCTGTGATCACTTATAAAATTCATAAAAAAGGATTTTTTATTAAAAAATTCAATTTTTCTATATGAAAAACTAAATACCCATTTTCTAGCTAAACTAAGCGTCCTACAGGCAAAAGGACAAAAATCTGTGATCACTTATAAAATTCATAAAAAAGATTTTTTATTAAAAAATTCAATTTTTCTATATGAAAAACTAAAAACCCATTTTCTAGCTAAACTAAGCGTCCTACAGGCAAAAGGACAAAAATCTGTGATCACTTATAAAATTCATAAAAAAGGATTTTTTATTAAAAAATTCAATTTTTCTATATGAAAAACTAAAAACCCATTTTCTAGCTAAACTAAGCGTCCTACAGGCAAAAGGACAAAAATCTGTGATCACTTATAAAATTCATAAAAAAGGATTTTTTATTAAAAAATTCAATTTTTCTATATGAAAAACTAAAAACCCATTTTCTAGCTAAACTAAGCGTCCTACAGGCAAAAGGACAAAAATCTGTGATCACTTATAAAATTCATAAAAAAGGATTTTTTATTAAAAAATTCAATTTTTCTATATGAAAAACTAAAAACCCATTTTCTAGCTAAACTAAGCGTCCTACAGGCAAAAGGACAAAAATCTGTGATCACTTATAAAATTCATAAAAAAGGATTTTTTATTAAAAAATTCGATTTTTTGTATGAAAAACTAAAAACCCATTTTCTAGCTAAACTAAGCGTCCTACAGGCTAAAGGACAAAAATCTGTGATCACTTATAAAATTCATAAAAAAGGATTTTTTATTAAAAAATTCAATTTTTCTATATGAAAAACTAAAAACCCATTTTCTAGCTAAACTAAGCGTCCTACAGGCAAAAGGACAAAAATCTGTGATCACTTATAAAATTCATAAAAAAGGATTTTTTTATTAAAAAATTCAATTTTTCTATATGAAAAACTAAAAACCCATTTTCTAGCTAAACTAAGCGTCCTACAGGCAAAAGGACAAAAATCTGTGATCACTTATAAAATTCATAAAAAAGGATTTTTTATTAAAAAATTCGATTTTTTGTATGAAAAACTAAAAACCCATTTTCTAGCTAAACTAAGCGTCCTACAGGCTAAAGGACAAAAATCTGTGATCACTTATAAAATTCATAAAAAAGGATTTTTTATTAAAAAATTCAATTTTTCTATATGAAAAACTAAAAACCCATTTTCTAGCTAAACTAAGCGTCCTACAGGCAAAAGGACAAAAATCTGTGATCACTTATAAAATTCATAAAAAAGGATTTTTTATTAAAAAATTCAATTTTTCTATATGAAAAACTAAAAACCCATTTTCTAGCTAAACTAAGCGTCCTACAGGCAAAAGGACAAAAATCTGTGATCACTTATAAAATTCATAAAAAAGGATTTTTTATTAAAAAATTCAATTTTTCTATATGAAAAACTAAAAACCCATTTTCTAGCTAAACTAAGCGTCCTACAGGCAAAAGGACAAAAATCTGTGATCACTTATAAAATTCATAAAAAAGGATTTTTTTATTAAAAAATTCAATTTTTCTATATGAAAAACTAAAAACCCATTTTCTAGCTAAACTAAGCGTCCTACAGGCAAAAGGACAAAAATCTGTGATCACTTATAAAATTCATAAAAAAGGATTTTTTATTAAAAAATTCGATTTTTTGTATGAAAAACTAAAAACCCATTTTCTAGCTAAACTAAGCGTCCTACAGGCTAAAGGACAAAAATCTGTGATCACTTATAAAATTCATAAAAAAGGATTTTTTATTAAAAAATTCAATTTTTCTATATGAAAAACTAAAAACCCATTTTCTAGCTAAACTAAGCGTCCTACAGGCAAAAGGACAAAAATCTGTGATCACTTATAAAATTCATAAAAAAGGATTTTTTATTAAAAAATTCAATTTTTCTATATGAAAAACTAAAAACCCATTTTTTAGCTAAACTAAGCGTCCTACAGGCAAAAGGACAAAAATCTGTGATCACTTATAAAATTCATAAAAAAGATTTTTTATTAAAAAATTCAATTTTTCTATATGAAAAACTAAAAACCCATTTTCTAGCTAAACTAAGCGTCCTACAGGCAAAAGGACAAAAATCTGTGATCACTTATAAAATTCATAAAAAAGGATTTTTTATTAAAAAATTCAATTTTTCTATATGAAAAACTAAAAACCCATTTTCTAGCTAAACTAAGCGTCCTACAGGCAAAAGGACAAAAATCTGTGATCACTTATAAAATTCATAAAAAAGGATTTTTTATTAAAAAATTCAATTTTTCTATATGAAAAACTAAAAACCCATTTTCTAGCTAAACTAAGCGTCCTACAGGCAAAAGGACAAAAATCTGTGATCACTTATAAAATTCATAAAAAAGGATTTTTTTATTAAAAAATTAAATTTTTCTATATGAAAAACTAAAAACCCATTTTCTAGCTAAACTAAGCGTCCTACAGGCAAAAGGAAAAAAATCTGTGATCACTTATAAAATTCATAAAAAAGGATTTTTTATTAAAAAATTAAATTTTTCTATATGAAAAACTAAAAACCCATTTTCTAGCTAAACTAAGCGTCCTACAGGCAAAAGGACAAAAATCTGTGATCACTTATAAAATTCATAAAAAAGGATTTTTTATTAAAAAATTCGATTTTTTGTATGAAAAACTAAAAACCCATTTTCTAGCTAAACTAAGCGTCCTACAGGCAAAAGGACAAAAATCTGTGATCACTTATAAAATTCATAAAAAAGGATTTTTTATTAAAAAATTAAATTTTTCTATATGAAAAACTAAAAACCCATTTTCTAGCTAAACTAAGCGTCCTACAGGCAAAAGGACAAAAATCTGTGATCACTTATAAAATTCATAAAAAAGGATTTTTTATTAAAAAATTCGATTTTTTGTATGAAAAACTAAAAACCCATTTTCTAGCTAAACTAAGCGTCCTACAGGCAAAAGGACAAAAATCTGTGATCACTTATAAAATTCATAAAAAAGGATTTTTTATTAAAAAATTCAATTTTTCTATATGAAAAACTAAAAACCCATTTTCTAGCTAAACTAAGCGTCCTACAGGCAAAAGGACAAAAATCTGTGATCACTTATAAAATTCATAAAAAAGGATTTTTTATTAAAAAATTCAATTTTTCTATATGAAAAACTAAATACCCATTTTCTAGCTAAACTAAGCGTCCTACAGGCAAAAGGACAAAAATCTGTGATCACTTATAAAATTCATAAAAAAGGATTTTTTATTAAAAAATTCAATTTTTCTATATGAAAAACTAAAAACCCATTTTCTAGCTAAACTAAGCGTCCTACAGGCAAAAGGACAAAAATCTGTGATCACTTATAAAATTCTTAAAAAAGGAGTTTTTATTAAAAAATTCAATTTTTCTATATGAAAAACTAAAAACCCATTTTCTAGCTAAACTAAGCGTCCTACAGGCAAAAGGACAAAAATCTGTGATCACTTATAAAATTCATAAAAAAGGATTTTTTATTAAAAAATTCGATTTTTTGTATGAAAAACTAAAAACCCATTTTCTAGCTAAACTAAGCGTCCTACAGGCTAAAGGACAAAAATCTGTGATCACTTACAAAATTCATAAAAAAGGATTTTTTATTAAAAAATTCAATTTTTCTATATGAAAAACTAAAAACCCATTTTCTAGCTAAACTAAGCGTCCTACAGGCAAAAGGACAAAAATCTGTGATCACTTATAAAATTCATCAAAAAGGATTTTTTATTAAAAAATTCAATTTTTCTATATGAAAAACTAAAAACCCATTTTCTAGCTAAACTAAGCGTCCTACAGGCAAAAGGACAAAAATCTGTGATCACTTATAAAATTCATAAAAAAGGATTTTTTTATTAAAAAATTCAATTTTTCTATATGAAAAACTAAAAACCCATTTTCTAGCTAAACTAAGCGTCCTACAGGCAAAAGGACAAAAATCTGTGATCACTTATAAAATTCATAAAAAAGGATTTTTTATTAAAAAATTCAATTTTTCTATATGAAAAACTAAAAACCAATTTTCTAGCTAAACTAAGCGTCCTACAGGCAAAAGGACAAAAATCTGTGATCACTTATAAAATTCATAAAAAAGGATTTTTTTATTAAAAAATTCAATTTTTCTATATGAACAACTAAAAACCCATTTTCTAGCTAAACTAAGCGTCCTACAGGCAAAAGGACAAAAATCTGTGATCACTTATAAAATTCATAAAAAAGGATTTTTTATTAAAAAATTCAATTTTTCTATATGAAAAACTAAAAACCCATTTTCTAGCTAAACTAAGCGTCCTACAGGCAAAAGGACAAAAATCTGTGATCACTTATAAAATTCATAAAAAAGGATTTTTTATTAAAAAATTCAATTTTTCTATATGAAAAACTAAAAACCCATTTTCTAGCTAAACTAAGCGTCCTACAGGCAAAAGGACAAAAATCTGTGATCACTTATAAAATTCATAAAAAAGGATTTTTTATTAAAAAATTCAATTTTTCTATATGAAAAACTAAAAACCCATTTTCTAGCTAAACTAAGCGTCCTACAGGCAAAAGGACAAAAATCTGTGATCGCTTATAAAATTCATAAAAAAGGATTTTTTTATTAAAAAATTCAATTTTTCTATATGAAAAACTAAAAACCCATTTTCTAGCTAAACTAAGCGTCCTACAGGCAAAAGGACAAAAATCTGTGATCACTTATAAAATTCATAAAAAAGGATTTTTTATTAAAAAATTCAATTTTTCTATATGAAAAACTAAAAACCCATTTTTTAGCTAAACTAAGCGTCCTACAGGCAAAAGGACAAAAATCTGTGATCACTTATAAAATTCATAAAAAAGGATTTTTTATTAAAAAATTCAATTTTTCTATATGAAAAACTAAAAACCCATTTTCTAGCTAAACTAAGCGTCCTACAGGATGAAAAACTAAAAACCCATTTTCTAGCTAAACTAAGCGTCCTACAGGCAAAAGGACAAAAATCTGTGATCACTTATAAAATTCATAAAAAAGGATTTTTTATTAAAAAATTCAATTTTTCTATATGAAAAACTAAAAACCAATTTTCTAGCTAAACTAAGCGTCCTACAGGCAAAAGGACAAAAATCTGTGATCACTTATAAAATTCATAAAAAAGGATTTTTTTATTAAAAAATTCAATTTTTCTATATGAACAACTAAAAACCCATTTTCTAGCTAAACTAAGCGTCCTACAGGCAAAAGGACAAAAATCTGTGATCACTTATAAAATTCATAAAAAAGGATTTTTTATTAAAAAATTCAATTTTTCTATATGAAAAACTAAAAACCAATTTTCTAGCTAAACTAAGCGTCCTACAGGCAAAAGGACAAAAATCTGTGATCACTTATAAAATTCATAAAAAAGGATTTTTTATTAAAAAATTCAATTTTTCTATATGAAAAACTAAAAACCCATTTTCTAGCTAAACTAAGCGTCCTACAGGCAAAGGACAAAAATCTGTGATCACTTATAAAATTCATAAAAAAGGATTTTTTATTAAAAAATTCAATTTTTCTATATGAAAAACTAAAAACCAATTTTCTAGCTAAACTAAGCGTCCTACAGGCAAAAGGACAAAAATCTGTGATCACTTATAAAATTCATAAAAAAGGATTTTTTATTAAAAAATTCAATTTTTCTATATGAAAAACTAAAAACCCATTTTTTAGCTAAACTAAGCGTCCTACAGGCAAAAGGACAAAAATCTGTGATCACTTATAAAATTCATAAAAAAGGATTTTTTATTAAAAAATTCAATTTTTCTATATGAAAAACTAAAAACCCATTTTCTAGCTAAACTAAGCGTCCTACAGGCAAAAGGACAAAAATCTGTGATCACTTATAAAATTCATAAAAAAGGATTTTTTATTAAAAAATTCGATTTTTTGTATGAAAAACTAAAAACCCATTTTCTAGCTAAACTAAGCGTCCTACAGGCTAAAGGACAAAAATCTGTGATCACTTATAAAATTCATAAAAAAGGATTTTTTATTAAAAAATTCAATTTTTCTATATGAAAAACTAAAAACCCATTTTCTAGCTAAACTAAGCGTCCTACAGGCAAAAGGACAAAAATCTGTGATCACTTATAAAATTCATCAAAAAGGATTTTTTATTAAAAAATTCAATTTTTCTATATGAAAAACTAAAAACCCATTTTCTAGCTAAACTAAGCGTCCTACAGGCAAAAGGACAAAAATCTGTGATCACTTATAAAATTCATAAAAAAGGGTTTTTTATTAAAAAATTCAATTTTTCTATATGAAAAACTAAAAACCCATTTTCTAGCTAAACTAAGCGTCCTACAGGCAAAAGGACAAAAATCTGTGATCACTTATAAAATTCATAAAAAAGGATTTTTTATTAAAAAATTCAATTTTTCTATATGAAAAACTAAAAACCAATTTTCTAGCTAAACTAAGCGTCCTACAGGCAAAAGGACAAAAATCTGTGATCACTTATAAAATTCATAAAAAAGGATTTTTTTATTAAAAAATTCAATTTTTCTATATGAACAAAAACCCATTTTCTAGCTAAACTAAGCGTCCTACAGGCAAAAGGACAAAAATCTGTGATCACTTATAAAATTCATAAAAAAGGATTTTTTATTAAAAAATTCAATTTTTCTATATGAAAAACTAAAAACCCATTTTCTAGCTAAACTAAGCGTCCTACAGGCAAAAGGACAAAAATCTGTGATCACTTATAAAATTCATAAAAAAGGATTTTTTATTAAAAAATTCAATTTTTCTATATGAAAAACTAAAAACCCATTTTTAGCTAAACTAAGCGTCCTACAGGCAAAAGGACAAAAATCTGTGATCACTTATAAAATTCATAAAAAAGGATTTTTTATTAAAAAATTCAATTTTTCTATATGAAAAACTAAAAACCCATTTTCTAGCTAAACTAAGCGTCCTACAGGATGAAAAACTAAAACCCATTTTCTAGCTAAACTAAGCGTCCTACAGGCAAAAGGACAAAAATCTGTGATCACTTATAAAATTCATAAAAAAGGATTTTTTTATTAAAAAATTCAATTTTTCTATATGAAAAACTAAAAACCCATTTTCTAGCTAAACTAAGCGTCCTACAGGCAAAATGACAAAAATCTGTGATCACTTATAAAATTCATAAAAAAGGATTTTTTATTAAAAATTCAATTTTTCTATATGAAAAACTAAAAACCCATTTTCTAGCTAAACTAAGCGTCCTACAGGCAAAAGGACAAAATCTGTGATCACTTATAAAATTCATAAAAAAGGATTTTTTTATTAAAAATTCACTTTTTCTATATGAAAAACTAAAAACCCATTTTCTAGCTAAACTAAGCGTCCTACAGGCAAAAGGCCAAAAATCTGTGATCACTTATAAAATTCATAAAAAAGGATCTTTTATTAAAAAATTCGATTTTTTGTATGAAAAAACTAAAAACCCATTTTCTAGCTAAACTAAGCGTCCTACAGGCAAAAGGACAAAAATCTGTGATCACTTATAAAATTCATAAAAAAGGATTTTTTATTAAAAAATTCAATTTTTCTATATGAAAAACTAAAAACCCATTTTCTAGCTAAACTAAGCGTCCTACAGGCAAAAGGACAAAAATCTGTGATCACTTATAAAATTCATAAAAAAGGATTTTTTTATTAAAAAATTCAATTTTTCTATATGAAAAACTAAAAACCATTTTCTAGCTAAACTAAGCGTCCTACAGGCAAAAGGACAAAAATCTGTGATCACTTATAAAATTCATAAAAAAGGATTTTTTATTAAAAAATTCAATTTTTCTATATGAAAAACTAAAAACCCATTTTCTAGCTAAACTAAGCGTCCTACAGGCAAAAGGACAAAAATCTGTGATCACTTATAAAATTCATAAAAAAGGATTTTTTATTAAAAAATTCAATTTTTCTATATGAAAAACTAAAAACCCATTTTCTAGCTAAACTAAGCGTCCTACAGGCAAAAGGACAAAAATCTGTGATCACTTATAAAATTCATAAAAAAGGATTTTTTATTAAAAAATTCAATTTTTCTATATGAAAAACTAAAAACCCATTTTCTAGCTAAACTAAGCGTCCTACAGGCAAAAGGACAAAAATCTGTGATCACTTATAAAATTCATAAAAAAGGATTTTTTATTAAAAAATTCAATTTTTCTATATGAAAAACTAAAAACCCATTTTCTAGCTAAACTAAGCGTCCTACAGGCAAAAGGACAAAAATCTGTGATCACTTATAAAATTCATAAAAAGGATTTTTTATTAAAAAATTCAATTTTTCTATATGAAAAACTAAAAACCCATTTTCTAGCTAAACTAAGCGTCCTACAGGCAAAAGGACAAAAATCTGTGATCACTTATAAAATTCATAAAAAAGGATTTTTTATTAAAAAATTCAATTTTTCTATATGAAAAACTAAAAACCCATTTTCTAGCTAAACTAAGCGTCCTACAGGCAAAAGGACAAAAATCTGTGATCACTTATAAAATTCATAAAAAAGGATTTTTTTATTAAAAAATTCAATTTTTCTATATGAAAAACTAAAAACCCATTTTCTAGCTAAACTAAGCGTCCTACAGGCAAAAGGACAAAAATCTGTGATCACTTATAAAATTCATAAAAAAGGATTTTTTTATTAAAAAATTCAATTTTTCTATATGAAAAACTAAAAACCCATTTTCTAGCTAAACTAAGCGTCCTACAGGCAAAAGGACAAAAATCTGTGATCACTTATAAAATTCATAAAAAAGGATTTTTTATTAAAAATTCAATTTTTCTATATGAAAAACTAAAAACCAATTTTCT